>JASUDE010000403.1:9302-43818 GCA_034509685.1 Colletotrichum cereale | reverse complement strand
AAAGTGAATAAAGTGGTAGTGGTGGTTGTGATAGTATCATTTTTGGGGTGACCGAAATGCAGGGGTGACCGAAAAGTGGGTGCTTTGACTTACCCAAACAAGAAGATGGAGAAATGACGATGTCAAGGCGGGCTCGCATGCACCCCAAAACTAAAGGACGGACGGAGGTAGTGTGCGAGAGCGAAGTCTAGACTAATAGCTGGTGAGCTCTTGTAGACGGCTCAATGCGAACCGATACCGTTACCCCCAAGGCTTCACCAGTCGTCGACTAATATTGCTTCAAGGTTGTAGTTCAGGGCGATGTATAGTCGTACATCCTTGGCAACCGTGTGTAGCCAGGGCAGTTGTTGGCATTGACAAGTCCCCACAAGGCAGCGTCTCCATCCATTACTTCATCCCAGAACTTCTTCCACTCAGCTTTGCGCCGGGGAGATCGGGCAGGGCTACTACACTACACTACTTTTGTACTATGTATATATGTGTGTCCACCAGGTAGTCTCCATGCAAACGACGTCAGACCTGGCCCGGGTTTCCATCTCGGTTCGCCGATCTAGGTAGGGTCTGGATGGCGCCCGGTGCGGGGGCGGCGTCCACCGTCCGTCGTCCAAGCAAGCCAGACCACGCCCTCCACTCCGAGTTGATTTTACTGGATTGAGTTTAATGAAGTTGATGCAGTCTGGTGGTGACGATGTGCATATAGTGCAATTGTGCACCATCGTGTCGAAGGGGCTCGAGATTAGGTAAGAAAGAAAGGAAACAAAAATGGAAAGAGAGGACGTACAGTAAGTACACTACTACTAGAAGTTGGCAGTTGGAGCCCAGATTGGGAAAACGGGTTGTCTCCACAGCTGTGCCGGCTCAGGGTCCACAGCCCACTGGCGCTAAAGAAAATAGGTACCTGCTGCCTGCCGGTACACGACCCCGCCAACCTGCCATTTGCTTGCTCCTTTTCATCTCCTCGTCGATTTTGGGAATAGTAAGTCCACCCACAGCAGGAAACGCCCCGAGCACATGAATCGATCACCTCACCCTACATTTCGCCCACCCATCATCATCGTCCAACTTCAGTACCTCGTTTCGTGCCAAAAAGTAAAGCTTTCCCGCTCGTCCTCCCCAGGTACATTGGACGACCGTGTTGTACACCCACACCCGTCCCTACCCCCTCCTTTTACGACGTCGTCTGGCCTGCTTTCGACATCCCCGGATCTTCCATCCGTATCCTCCTTACCCCCACCACTTACCTAGCGTCGTCACCGAGCCAGACCTGCAACTGATCAGACTGTCACAGGTAGCAAGCAGAAAAGAAAAGTCGCGTGGTTTCCGTCTGCAACCACCCCGTTCTCTTAAAAAGACCACTCACTTCGCCGCACCCATCAGAAAGAACACGCCACTTTCTTCCTCTTAAGGTCTTACACCTTTGGATTTAAATTGACTACCTACGCCAGGTGTAGGCCCTTTTGCTTTGAAACCCCAGTCCGAGCTTTTTGATTGTCTTGTCACGTACCTCGTATGTAAGACATATATAAACCATCTTCTTATATACACAAACCGATAATCGACAATGGCGCCTGAAGTACTTCAGCATCTCGCCGCAGAAGGAGGAGCATTCCCGGTAACCAAGATGCAGGACCCCAAGGAGAAGTTCTACCGCCACTTCCAAGATGAGGTTATCAGTGGGTTCACGCAAGGCCCGACTCGGTCGTCTCATGTTGTACTGACCAGCCCCCGTACTAGTCCTCCAGGAGCTGATCGACGGCATCGGCTCTATAGCCCAGGTCGGTGGTGAGAGGCAGGACGCCATTGATCACATTCTGGCCGGCATCTCGAACCTCTCCAACGAAGTCGCCGATGCCTCCGACTTTGTTCCGTCGTACGACCAGCGCAACTATGCTCAGGTGAGCTGATCTACCCATCAGGAGACCACTCATATTCTGACACCACGCGACAGGCTGTCAAGGCTCTCACAGACAAGCTGAACGAGACCACAACAAAGCTCGCACCCCGCTCACGCTTTCAGTTCAAGCCGCGCGGCGCCAACACGGCGACCAGCGACCTGGCCGCCCCCAAGAATGACCCGCGCCTGCTTGTGGGAAGCTCCCTCGCGGACCCCCTGCCCACCTCCCGTGGCGGGCCCGTCATCGCCGCTCCGGGCATGCAGGCCGAGAGCGATAACCTCGGCGAGCTGCCGTCCTTCCCCAAGAACTACAACGAGGAGATGGCGCGGCCAGGCGCTACAAAGGTCCGCAAGCCTAGCTTCTCCACTGCCAAGGACATTGCCATCTTCGGCCAGGAGGGCCTGCACATCATCCTGCCGTCGTCGGCGTCGCGAGCGACGTCGTCCGGGCGGCTGACGGACCTGAAGGGGTGCGTCGTCGACATGTCCCTGGCGCTGTCTGGCACCACCTCGTTCGCGAACCTGGCGCTCAAGAACATTGACAAGAGCCTGATCGTCGCTGGCAACGTCACTGGGCCAGCGCATATCACCGGCGTTTCGAACGGCGTCATCGTCGTGTCCGCGCGGCAGGTGCGCATCCACGAGTGCAAGAACGTCGATATCTACCTGCACTGCTCGAGCCATCCCATCATAGAGGACTGCTCCAACATGCGCTTCGCGCCGCTGCCGGCCAGCTTTGTAAGTACACTCGCTGTGCGGACACACGCCGTCACCCAGGTACTGATCATTTGTGCAGCACACCCCCGAAGACCCTGTCAAGAACCAGTGGGATCAGGTGGATGATTTCAAGTGGCTCAAGTCGGAGCCCAGCCCGAACTGGTGTATCTTGCCCGAGGAGCAGAGGCTAGCCGACGACATATGGACAAAGGTTGTCCCGGGCGAGCGTGGGAAGGATCTGCACGACATCCTTAGAGCCGTGGGTGTCTCGAAGCAGTGAGCCAGCTCAGTCACAGGCCTGGTGCCGTCGTCGGTTGCCTTCTTCGGTCAAGGTTCTGGTACGGAGTTTGGGAGGCAGCTCTTGTCAGATCATGTATAATCAGGTGCAGAAGGGGAAAAAGCCGGCGTTTCTCTTCTTTTGAATTGAACGTCATCGCAGTCGCATTTCGGGTATCATAAAATAGTAATTCGGCAAAATCACGTCATCCCCTTCGAGTTTCGTAAAGACCCATCCGTCCAGCCAGCGAGCCATCCATCACTCCGTCTCCATCTTGTCACCCGTTCCGCCCTCCTCGTGGCCAAACTTAACGCCTGCATCCCTCAACCGGTCCAGCACCTCGCGCTGCATCTTGATGCGTTCCTCGAGCTGCTTGATCTCCTCCTCCTGCTCGTCGATGGAGCGGTCCATATCCGGAAGCTGGCGCATCTGCGTGCGGGCCCGCTGGAGCTTGTGCTTCAGCGCGTCGGTCTGGGCGGGCACATCCTTAAGGGATAGCGGGGCGTTGGGGCTGGCGCCGAGGGGGTTCGGGGTCGCGCCGGGGCCGGTGCCTGCGGGCGTGGCGCCGGTGATGCCGCCGACGGAGCCAGAGTTCTGGATCGCGGCACGCAGACGGGTGATGATGCCTGTCAGCTCGGTGAGGGTATCGAGGGCGTCGGGGGAGAGGGTGGGGGGGAGCTCGAGGGGGTGAGGCGGCATTTTGTTTTGGGGGGGGGGGGGGGGAGGGCCGTGAGTGTTTCGAGATGAAAATAGATCGAGGGAGGAAAGCTTGGCTTCGTGATGCTTCTTGATGGGAAGCGGACGGAGCGATGAGGTTGGAGTCTGCTGAGGATTTTCGACGGAAGGAAAGTAGCTAGGTGCGCGCGTTGGATGGCGGACCCGAGGTACCAAGTATCTATCAATTGCGACTTTGCTCTAAGTCTGCTTTGCACAAGGTAGGTAGTCTGCTTTAAAAAGACGCTCGAGTCGTTGTTCAGCCTCACAGGACATGCGTAGAGTCGTTGCTGCCGTTGGATGAGTTGAGCGGACGAGGCGTCAAAGTCAATTGGCGGGCAGGCGGTTGTCGAACGGTAGAAGCAGGGGGGAAGCTCCGCCGAGACATTTTGCGTGTTTTGAAGCTTCAAGGGCGTTTTAGCGCGACAGCGATTGGCAGCTAAAAATTGTTGAAAGTCAACAGAGGGGCAGCTCGAGGAGACCACACCGTTTGGCAGGAAAACTACACTGTGTGGCGCGCTACTTTGGGGCACGGTTAGACAGTGCAATTTCGGCATGCTACCATACGCATCTATTATCGGCGTTACTATGACATAACCCATCAACCCCCCACCATACACTGACACTGATAAAACAGCCCAGGCCGGAAGCTCAGGTACATTGGCTGATTCACTCAAATCTCCTCAACCGGCAGAGACCTTCACCACCCGCCTCTAAAAACTCGGAAAATCACGCATATCCTAGAATCGTCTTGTCTTCTCTTTCCATTCCCCCACTTTCCTGTAAAGAAATAGCAACAGACATACCTATCCCACCATGGCCCAGACCGACCAGAAGGCCTGCCTGAGTACGTCCAAAGATCTCCCTCCAGACCCTCCGTACCCCTCGTCGAAGCCCCGCGGTGTTGGTGTTGGTGTTAGTGGTACCAGTGCCGAGACCAGCCACCAAGGCCAGGAAGCGCCCGGAGAAGTCGCGGCTCCTCTACCTCAGCAACAGAACCCCAAATCCAAACCAGACTACATCCTCACTCTTGCCTACATCATCCTCTATCTCCAGGTCGGCTGGCTAATCTTGTGGATCTTGCGCTCCTACAGTCGTGATTGATGGCTGGGGTGTTCCCGGAGCCGACTCTCCCAAGGATGGCGACGCCATCACCAACGCGGAGACGCCCGTGATGGACGGCTTCGCCCAGAGCAAGACCGGATACTGCGAGCTTGAGGCCTCGTCTCTTGCCGTTGGCCTGCCCGAGGGCCTGATGGGCAACTCTGAAGTCGGCCATCTGAACATCGGCGCCGGCCGCGTTGTCTGGCAAGACGTCGTCCGCATCGACCAGACGATTAAAGAGGGCAAGCTCCCCGAGAACGACGTGATCAAGAGGACCTTTGAGGGCGCCAAGAACGGCAACGGCAGATTGCACCTCTGCGGTCTCGTCTCCCACGGTGGTGTGGTGAGTCTTGCGCAACCCCGGGAAGAAAGCCACCCCAACGATGCCAAAGACTGACATCCTGTCTCGCAGCACTCCAAGCAGGTTCACCTCTACAACCTTCTCAAGACTGCCAAGCAGTACGGCGTCCCCAAGGTCTACATCCACTTTTTCGGCGATGGCCGTGACGTCGACCCCAAGTCCGGCGCCGACTACATGGAGGAACTCATCAAGACCGCCGGCGAGATCGGCATCGGTGAGATTGCCACCGTTGTCGGCCGTTACTATGCCATGGACCGTGACAAGAGATGGGAGAGAGTCCAGATTGCCCTCGACGGTATGATAAACGGCAAGGGCGAAGAGAGCTCCGACCCCGTCAAGACTGTCCGGGAGCGCTACGCTCGCGGCGGCGACAAGGACAAGGACGAGTTCCTCAGCCCCATCATCGTCGGCGGCGCCGAGGGCCGCATCAAGGGTACGTCTCGCGCGTCCGAATCATTTGATCGTTACTGACAGTAGCATAGATGACGACACCGTCTTCTTCTTCAACTACCGCTCCGACCGTGTCCGCCAGATCACCCAGCTCCTCGGTGATGTTGACCGCTCCGTCCTTCCCGACTTCAACTACCCTAAGATCAAGAACCTGGTCACCATGACCCAGTACAAGGTCGACTATCCCTTCGAGATCGCCTTCAAGCCCCAGCACATGGGCAATGTCCTCGCCGAATGGCTCGGCAAGCAGGGCGTCGAACAGGTGCACATCGCCGAGACGGAGAAGTACGCCCACGTCACCTTCTTCTTCAACGGTGGTGTCGAGAAGGTCTTCGCCCTCGAGACCCGTGACGAGAGCCAGGACCTCGTCCCCTCCAACAAGGCCGTCGCCACCTACGACAAGGCCCCCGAGATGTCGGCCGATGGCGTCGCTGACCAGGTCGCCAAGCGCCTCGGCGAGCAGAAGTTCCCCTTCGTCATGAACAACTTTGCGCCCCCCGACATGGTTGGCCACACGGGCGTGTACGAGGCCGCCATCGTCGGTGTCGAGGCCACCGACAAGGCCATTGGCAAGATCTACGAGGCCTGCAAGAAGCAGAACTACATTCTCTTCATCACCGCCGACCACGGCAACGCCGAGGAGATGAAGTTCCCCGATGGCAAGCCCAAGACCTCCCACACCACCAACAAGGTGCCCTTCATCATGGCCAACGCCCCCGAGGGCTGGAGCCTGAAGAAGGACGGCGGCGTTCTGGGTGACGTCGCCCCCACTGTCCTCGCCGCCATGGGTCTGCCCCAGCCCGAGGAGATGACCGGCACCAACTTGTTGACCAAGGCATAATCAAGTTCAAATGGGTGTGTTCGTGACGAAGTTGTCATTGCGGAGTTGTGAGTATGTATGTGTGTGCCTTTGGGGAGCGGGTTACTGGTAAAAGTTGAGAGCGTGCGGCGTGTGTGGTTAAGGGCTTATGATGATAATAGACAACCTATAGAAAATGAGAAGATGCTTTGATGACATAGCCCAGTCAAGAACGCTGCGATGACCATAGTGGCGTTTATTTTTAACGCATGTAAGGGTGTGATCTTTTCGGACCAAGGATTAGCGATTAGGGGCTAAAACGTATATCCGACGTGCATAACTACCCAGATATTGTATCCGACGGCGTATAAGCGGCTGAATTTGAAACCTAAAGTTATATAATATATCCTTCTAAATCCCCTACTTCTTACTACTAAAAATAGGAATTTATCCTTATAAAGCGTATTTTCTACTATATATTTTAGCGTTTTTTATTACCTATCCTAAGGATTAGTGCTAAAGTCTAAATGCCTTAAAGATAGTAGATAACGTACCTCTAATAACTACTATAGATAATAACCTAACTGCTGCTATAATTATAGTTACTACTGCTGCTGCTACTACTACTACTACTACAGCTGCTGTTAGTGCAGCTGCTTGCCTTATTAATAAGGTCTTTAAGGATAAAAGAGGTAAAAGGTAAAGTATCTATCTAGGTAGTATACTATATATAGCCTTACTAGTAAAGTATTTTATTATAGGGTCTTTAGACTAATTTATTAATTAGTTTTAGCTTTAGAAAGTAGACTTCTATTAGCTAGTTAACTAGATATATAATAAGGGGTATCTAAGGGATATAATTAATTAGTTAGTTAAATAGAAACTTCTAGTATTTCTATATATAGTAGGGTAAGGGATAACTTAGTAAGATACAGCCTATTTCTTCTAAATTAGTTAGAGTAGCGTATTACGTACTGTTTAATAGGTTCTTACTACGCTAGTAATACTCTATAGTAAAGTAGTAAAGTAACTAAAGTAAGAATATATCTCTCTAGATATTAAACTATTAATAAAGGACTACCTTTTTACTAGCTATATTAAGGTAGTTAATAAGACTTTTATTACTACGTATATACCTCTTAAGTAGTAAAAACGCTTCTATAACTATAAGGGTTATATATTATAAAACGTACTTACTATAGTTTAATTTAATAGGTTGTTTTTATATATATTAGTAGAAGGTAAGGGATTAATAAATAACGTAGCTCTAATAAAGTAAGCAGTTAGTAGGAGCTTCTTAGTACTATATAGGTAATATTACTTTAGTAATGCTAGATTTACTTATAATAATAGGATTATTACGCCTTTTTTAGGTAAAAAATACTATCTTAGAGAATTTACTAAGGGAGGTTAAGTGCTACAGACTATAAAGGAGTTATATAATATATACTACTTAAGACTTTACGTAGTAGTTAAGAAGGCGTTTAGCTAGCTAAAGAGAAAATAGAAGATTTTATAGTTAGTAATACCTAAATATTTATTTATAGACTAGATTTAATTTATATATGTAATAATAGCCTTATATAACTTCGTTTTAATAGATAATAAAGGAGAGGTTAATATAGTAAATAATAGTAAAGAAAAAGAGGTTTTATAAGCAGCTATATAGTAGGTAGATATAATAGTTAGAGGTAGGTTTATAAAGGAAATACGCTATAATATTACTATAATAGTATAAGAAAATTAGCTTACTTACCTTATAGCTTATAAGTAAAAAGGCGGTATATTTAAAGGTAGTATATTTATTAATTAATTAACTATTATTATTTACTCTATTATACCTACTTAATAGAGAAACTCCTCCTTCCTATCTACTAATTTCACTACTAACTAAGTAACTACTATATAAGCCGACTTTATAAAAAATAGTACTACTTTTCCCTCTAGGTAACTAATATCTAACCTCCCTTTAAATAATAACTAAAAGTCGTTAATTACTCTTAATATATTATTAGACCTAGCCTCTTATAGCGTTATTAGTAGACTTATAGCTAGTAACTATAAGGGCGCTAGAGATACTACTGCCTTACTTAAGGTCTTAAAACTTTACTTTATTATACTACTAAAAGAGGTAAATACCTTTTTTCTCTTCTACCCTAACTACGTTATTTTTTAATATAATAGTTATAGTATTTCTATAGCTAGATTTATTATTAGTAGTAATAATAAGCTTAGGTTTAAATTAGGTTTAAAGTCTGCTTTCTTCTTCCTCCCTCTTACTATTACGTTAACTAACTTACCTTCTTCTATAGATATCTCTACTACCTTATTTACCTTACTAGCCTCTATAATATACTACCTAGTTATAAACTTATTAGGCTAAAGCTGCTTTATTTTATCTATATATAAAAAGCCCTTTTAACGTATAGCCTAAAGGTATAAGTATTACATAATAAATACCTACTAGCTCTCCTCTAACGTTAATATTATCCTAGTTTTATTATTATACCCTACGCCTAAGTAAAGTAAGGTTTTTACTTTATAATAGTTATATAGTAGTAATTTATACTTTATATATAGCGTTTCTACTAATATATATAGATTTATTACTCTTATTACTAGTAGTATATTATCTATTATTTGTTTTACTACTACGCTATATATATTTACTAATACGCCTTTATTTACTTATTTAAAAAGGAGCTAAAGAAAACGCTATATATTCTTATAAGCTTATAAGGTATAAAGTTACTTTAGTAGTTAATAGTAGGCTAAAGGTAGCTATAGTAGTACGTTAAGAGGAGGAGGTAGTAAAGGAGTTAACTATAGGCTTCTTATAGGGTCCTTAGTGCTATTAACTATATTAGTATTATTACTAACTAGTAGGCTGCTTTCTTCTAGTTAAAGCGTTATTATAAGCATAAGATTTTAATAATTCTAGTAAGAAACTAATAATAAGCGATACAGGCCCTAATAATCCCTTTATTATACCTTTTATATTTAACTTTAGTTATAACGCAGACCTCACAAAGCATTACTTTATTAAGTAGGTAGTTAGTAGTTAGTTATACTTTACGTATAACCCTAATTTGGCAGTATATCGTAGGGGTAAGTAGTGTAACCTAAGTTACTATTAGTTACGTTTTAGCCCCTAATCGCTAATCCTTGGTCCGAAAAGATCACACCCTAAGCGACAGTATATCAGCTCAGTTCCAAGGAATTCCGGAATGCTCCTACGTCCTCACCCCCACGACAAAGGTAGGGCTCAGACTCCCCACCCCTAGAGAACATTCCCCGCCAAGAGCTTCCATCCCAGTATTAAAGTTGTAGACTCTGTCTGCAATAGATCTGGGCTTAGAAGACCCAAGGCGTTTTCAGCTTCCCCAAACTATTATCACCATTGGGCGTCATGCACAAGAAGGTGTGACTGAAGGGACCCTCGATTTGTTGTAGGCAGCAAGAAAAGCAGATTGAGGCAAGCTTGTAGATTGCGGAAACGGGTATCGTTATCATGTATTGGAAAAGAAAAAACAAATCGCTATCCTTGACTCCGTAACACGCCTCGTAGTATCTGAATCTGCGACCCTGGGCCCTCGAAAACTTTTGTGACTTGTTTTCTCGACACTTTTCCGCAACTCCCGCTGAGCAATAGTTACCAGTTTCCGTTTGTACTGATCCACTCATCCCGAGCCAAATGAAGAAAAACTAACAATAATATGATGTGGTTTTCGACCGTGGGATATCTCCTGTGCAAATTCATCCCTGATGATGATGAAAATTAAGCGCCTCGCAATGCACATTGTATCATGTCGATTGGGACTGCTTCCAATCCAACCCTTGTCCATAGCCTACTCTTCTCATAGCTCCATTCCGAATTCAACCGCTCTCCTCGCGACTACTACTGTAGCCACTCTCTGCTCCACCCACAGTAGCGACCGAGCTGCCCGAGGCTATCGGAAGGTCGGCACTCAAACTCTTGCTGTGGCTTCTGGCTGTTCCAGCGGCGGCGACAGCACTGCTGCTGCTGGCACGATGAACAGCACCGGGTATGATGGGAATATCAAACTCCTCGCTGCTCTCATCGTCCATTCTAGCCGCTGGTTCGTCTCCATCATCCGGCTCAACATCTTCTTCGTCTCCGCTCGACATATCCGCATCGTCGGAATATTGGTTCTCAATCGTGAGAGGGTGGACCTGGTTTTCGAAGCTTCCAACAAAAGCCATCTGCTCGACTTCTATCTCCGAAATATCCTCGGATGATGTCTCAGAAGTATCACTGTCGAAAGAGAAGAACATACCCGGAGGGGGTAATGGTGTAGGGTTCAGCTTTTCGACGGATCGGGCTGTGTACTCAATGGTGACAGGGAGATGGCTCTTTGTTTTAGGCTTGAAAAGCCCAACTTGGGAGGAGGCTCCCAACGGAGACTTTATCCTGTCGACGAGCTTGCCAATGTCATTGCGTTTGAGCGTAGATGGGCTGGAAGGAGTCGCGTTGATCTTGGGTCTTTTTGTGGTAACAACAACCCGGAAATGATCGTCCGGGATAACTCCGCCAAGTCCACATGCATCCAAGTTGATGGTAACTGGATCTTGACAGCCATTGGCCCATGTAAAGTCGGCATCGATATCCATGTCGCTATCATCAACCCCCCCTTCTGTCACAACTGCCACGCTCGGTGACTTCTTGCCTTCTATCAAGGGGCGGTAGGGAAGTGTTGATCCCGATTCCGTGCGCTGCGGCACAGGCCTCAAACCATGCGAACTAGGCGACTGCTGTTCCTCTCCAGTAGACGTCAAATAGGACGAAGGAGACATGTCACCGGGGTCGCCAGATAAATCCATACAGAAGGGTGCGCCGCTGTAGTAGATAATGGCGCCATCCAAGCGACGCCTCTTTCGGCGGGCCGACCCTGACCCACTGTTTCCCCATCGCGACACTCCGTTGTTGCTGCCATCGCCAGCACCCGAAGAGTTCGAGTCATCAAGAGACGTTTGTTCGGCCGATGATGATTGGTGGACAAATAACGGCTTGTAATGGAATCTATCGGCGGAGATCTTCTGGTCAAATGTTGATTGATCCGACGAGTTCTGGCCCGCGGAAGTCAAGTAAGGCCCACTTTTGGATGCCTGGCGGCGCTTGCGTTTCTTCGAATGTTCGGCGTCATGTGCTGCATCGGACTCATCGGAACGGCTAGTCTGGGATACGTCCCCAGAGCTATCGCTACTAAACTTTGTCCCATCGGTACCTCCGCGCCATCGAATTTTTCGACCGTCAGATGAGAGCTGGAACTTCGTACTCTTCTCAGAGACGGCGTTGCGAATGTAGTCGGGGGCGACGTTGATCATGTGCAGCTGAGCCATGTTGCAAAGAAGATTTAGGTAAACCCAGCCGTCAGCATCCGGAGACACGTCCTCGTGTGTCGCAAGGCCCGTCAAATGGGGTGGAGCCAAGCCAAGATGGCGGATGTAGTCCATATTCGCAGATGGGTTCTGCTTCCGATCAGGATCAAGATCCAGCGGCCGGGTGGGTCGCTGCTCCGGCAATGGTGGGTTCGGCGGCGACGTGCCAGTAAACGCGGAATTGACGAAAGAGTCATGCTGATCTCCATTCGAGTTGGAGGTAGATCCATTATCTTTCGCTAAATCCTTCTTCTGCTCCGACATCAGGATGCGTGCCTCTCGAGACGGTTCATAGAATCCCAAAGGGACGTTGGATGGTCCGTGAGTTGTCGTGGTGTTCCCAGTTGCTGGCTCCACCATAATGGGCGCATAAGAAGCAATGTTTCCGGAGGATTTTGGCTGGTGATGGCTGACACTCCGGCCACTTATCTTGCCTGTGAAAATTTGCTCCAGCCGTCGAACGATTAGCTTTTTCTTGTCCTTATCGGTCAGAACCATGTGGCGTGGATATAACCCTTCAGGTATATCTTTGAGGTAGTTTTCCACCTTTTGCTCCGACGACTTGGTCCTTGAACTAGCTGACGGTCGTAGAGAAGTCCCAGACGAGTTGGCACCGGTGGACATCGATGCATACGCAGAATCGACGGGTCTTGAATGAGACCCTGACGTCGATGATGCATGCTTTGAAGCTGATCCTGATCCGGACTCTAGTCGGGCCTTGTGTCTGGATTTGTTCCGGGCAGACGACGCCTCGGCACTTGGAGTGCTGCCTTCCAGGCCGGATGCGAAATCGCGAAGGGTACTTTCCAACTCCCTCTTCTTGCGTTTCGGAAGCCCGTGGACCTTGATCTCGAACAGTCTGTCTTGCTTCATCATTTCAGGTCCCTTCTGCTTATATCGCTTCAACTCATCCTTGAGCCTCGAGATCTCGACAGTCAAATCGTCAATGACACTCCGGTAATCATCGGCGCTGCTACTATGCGTAGCACTCGGCTTGAGAGTGTCTTGCACTGGTGGTCTCAAATATGTAGGGTAGCTGGTGGGTTGCGGATTGTCTTCATTAGAAGAATCGCTCTCTTTTTGAAAAAAAGGGGGGTCGACTAGAAACGATCAGCGTCCATCATCACTTAGACGTTTGTATTCGCTGCCTTACTGTCAATCCCATTTGAGTACAAAGCCTTAGGGTTCTCATTGCTTTGCTCAAACCACTTGTTGGGATCACTGGGTCCGGTGTTATGGCTTTCACCAGATGACTGCCGGTGTGACGATGATGATTCTGATCTGGTTGCAGCAGCAGCGGCCCGCATCGATGATTCTTTCGCGTTCGCCTCGTGAGCCATACGGTGGTTGTGAAGTGTTATAGAGTTCTCGGGGGACGACCGGCGCGGTAACGGGTGGCCTTTCGGCGACGTCGGCGGCTGAGTACCGTGAGACGGGTATTGGTCGTCGGACATGGTGGCGGCATGGAGATGTTTTCTGGTTAGACCAAGACAATTAGAGTCGGAGCTGTGTTCTCTATGTGGAGGGCGACGAGCACGGCATGGAGTTGGTGGACTCTTGGGTTGCGTAGTAGTCGCCGTCGTGTCGGTGTTTCCTACTCTGAGGTAAGATCTGTTTGAAGCCGTGTGTTCAAGTCGGATGAATTGCTTGAGCGTTGAAAACTAGTCAGCAACAGACTTTGATAAAAATGTGAAGGAGATCCTATGATTGTCGAGGTGGAAGGCTGTATATGTTCAGGTGGGCCTGGACTGTGATTGGTTGGAGGACAGATCGATCGATCGAACGTTTGAGAGTCGCATATGACGAAAGCCTGGGACAGAAACTGGCACTGTGAGGTGGTAGCACCTACAATAGGAGAAAGCACCGCAGGCAAATTCGAATCGGGATTCCAGCTGTTGGAGAACTCGTCGTTTATGCAATGTAAGGGCTTAGCCGGTGCAACTGCAAGACTTGGTCGGATGAACAGCAGCCGGATGAGAGTAGATGTAAAATGGAGGAGACAGGCAAAGTAAGTTGAATGCTACAGCCTCAACGAGTCTACTGGTCGATTCAGTTCTCGGCGACAGAAAATCAAGGTCGGTTATTTCGCGGCGAGGCAGAAGTGTCGGTTGTGGTGAAGGAGCTGTTGAGTGGGTAGTGTTGTGGGGCTCACAGCGAAGAAATGGGTCTCCGTAGTCCGAATGTGAGCGGAGATCAGTAAAAAAGAGCACGTTCGCCGTTCCCTCAGCGGTGCAGCCAAGTCAGTTATGGCAAACCGGGAAATCCGGGGACTGATGGCCAGATGGGTTGAGTGACGAGCCCGGTCTCGGAGATTGCTCTGAAGAAGGGGGCGAGGCGGGAGAAGTTGCTATCTTGTGTCGGTCAGCTGAATTTGGGCGGGTTTACAGCGGGCGGGAGGATCGTGGTGTTTGCGCGTGTGGCGTGTAGACGTTTAGCCAATTTCAATGGGCAAAACTCGATGTGTTGGTTGGAAATGCGCAGAGCGCGGCAAGGGGGAGATCAAATAAGCCGATGCGACTTAGGATGTTTTATCCTTGCTACACTGAAATATCGACTTGCAAGAGGCGAAAATCCAAAGAATGGTAGGAAGGAGGGAAGAATAGCAGCTCTGGCTGGCGGTATTGAGATGGGAATGGGTCTCCACGGTCCCCTCTCCCCTCCGGCCTTGAACAACATCGGACACGACAGGGCCAATCTGTGTTGGGCTAAGCAAGAGCTGCCGTAAAAGCCTTGAATCCGTCCGGACGGCACCCCCTGGACCCCGGGGGTGGAAGGCAAGGGCACCACCACCACAATAACACAGCCGCTGATGTTCAGGGCCTCACACACCCACCCTCTTCTCACTTTGGGCACTCCTATGCTTGCTGTCTTTCTGGTAGGGGAGAGAAGGGCGGAGAGGAACTTCGACCTCGATCGAACCCAAGGGTTGCGAAACGTTTCGTGAGGTCTAGCCAGTTCCCCACGCGCAGGTGGCAGGTGCGGCCCCACATTATCTTGCAAGCTGCTTGGTCTGATCTCCAGGTCCTGGCAGGGTTCTCGGGATCGAGGTCGATCGAAGAGGGAGTGGAACGCCTCGCCAAATAGGCGTGACTTTAAGCCCGGTTGTCGCCAATGTCTCTGCCTAGGTAGGAGGTTTAGGTCAGCCAAGGTGGGTAGGGGCGTGGCTCTAAACTACCCCGGGTGTGGCTGGTCGCTCACCTCTCGTAAGGCAGTACATACCTACACGACAAGCAGGGGCAGGATCGAGCGAGGGATGGACGCGCCTAGGCCTTTGAGCTTTCCATTCAGACCATTCCTCTCAATCACCGACAATCCGACGGCCTGACCTCCTGCCCCCCCCCCCCACCCTCTTGCCTTCTGCTGGCCTTCCCTTCTGGGTTCGGGGTTTCTTCATCAGAAATAGCGCCACCACCCCGAAAATGCAACAGCTCACACCACAGCTCTTTCCCACCAGGTCACCGAGCATATCACGTGCATGTCCGCATCGATGAAGGCGGTAATCCTTGGATTCACGGAGACAAATATGTAAGTCAAATACTACCTTGGCTGTCTGAGAAAAATTAGGAAAGTGATCGAGGAAAAGCCGCAAGGACTAGAAAATTAGAAGTCCACAATGCCGACCCGCTTCTACTTAGGTTGAACCCAAGTAATTAGTGTACGATGCCAGCCTTAACACACAAGGCGTCTGGTTGCTGGGTTGGGCTCGCATGAACGTACTCAGTACGCTGGTAGCTGAGAAAGATGGGTTGCGACAAGGTCAAAAAGGCCCCAGGGCGTCGTCGCCTTACCGTCCTTCTCGAGCAATGTGAGAACAGACAGATCTCTATCCACGGATGCCTGCGACCAGTGCGTGCTGACTCATTGACCGTGTGCATCGCTGAAGACTTCAAAGAGCCGATCGTTCATCGGGTTTAAAGTCATTTCCTCGCCATCTGCGGCGGTTGGGAGCATCTAGGTATGAATGCCCGACTCGAACGAGCAGCGAACTCAGCTCTCCCCCACCGAGAGAGACCAACTACTGAGACAGGGTGACATGTTGATGAATCCGATGCCGATGCCCTAGCCATAGTCACTCCAGACCTACCAGCGAATGCCAGATTCGAACTCGCTGACTGGCAACAGCTTACGTCTCAACCCAATCCGCTCCCTCTCCAGCTGTCGCGTTGGTATCGTCTTCCCCGTTGTTTAGTGGAAACCCTACGGCCCATAAAGGCTGTGATGTTGCATCCGGTTCAGTCGCTATCGGTGTCGAACCACTTGATCTTTCGCTGGCACCAGAACAGCTAACGATGCCCCCCTCCGCCGTCTGATTCCGATGCTTAGAGTTCGCAAAGCAGCGCGTCAGGCGTCTGCTTTATCAAGTAAGGGGGCAGGTAGGGGGGATGAAGAGCTCAACTATCCGCGTCTACGACCTACCTAGTATACAGGACATTGACTCTGTAGAACCTGCACACGGTGCAATGTTGCATTCGTTTACCCGTCATTCGTCGACGGAGAGTCTTCTTGTCCGGGGACCACCCCGGACAGCCAATCATTGAGCACCACACGGGCCACGAAACCGCCAGTCATGCTGGATGGAACCCGCAATCCCGTAAGCCGCGATCTTGAATTCACCGTGTCATCGAACTACCCGTCAACCAGTCACGCCAACCTACCAAATTGGCTGGCCGTCTCCCTGTTAATCACTCACATCAATATTGGCTCACATTCATCCATAGACCCAATTTCATTATATGCCAACCCTCGCTCTCATCGCCGATGCGGCCGGCAGGACAACATAATAAACAGCCCCCCCCCTTATCGACACAGACTTAGAGTAGAAAAAGCTTCTGTTCATGTTACATGTCGGCACCCGACTGGCGACTAAGCCACCAGCATCGGGCTCATCGCCGCAACTCTCTCATCGCCGACCGGAATAGGATACATTCCAAACACACCAGCTGCCAAAAATCCAAGAACATCTCCTGCCTTTTTCCTCGGGACACGCCCCCCGGACCCCTAAAAACCCTTAAACCTCCATTTCCCCCGTTATGCCAGGTTCTGAGGTGTGGTCCCGATCCAATCAGAATAGTCGGACTGCGTTCCGTCTCCACTAGCCACATGCCATTCGTCAGCACCAACCCCTCTAGTGCTGATCGACAGGCAGACCCTGTAGTGGCTACGTCACTGCCTGATCACTCATCGAAGAGGAAGAACATATCCGTACTGCTGACCTTATGTCATAGGCCACCGTCCATTCGCTGCCGCCCCACTGATGGCTTAACTGCTTACCACCTATGCATGTAACCAATGTTGAGCACGTAAAGATCATCGGTTCCCATCCACGCACGCAAACCTCATCTACATAGTAGGCACCGCTACACTCCTGCCTTCCTCAGGGGTCCAGCTAAATGTACCATAGTACTATGTGCTTTCATGGGCTTCTGCGGCGTGCCCTTGTAATGGAAGTTACGGCAGGCTTGCCTTGGCATTAGGTTTCCCTGGGCCCTGAAGCCCTGACGAACCAAGTCCCAAGCTCGTACGGTGTACGGCGAAATCTGCCTCCAATGGCGGTCTGGTCTTTGGAATTGTCCAGATATCGAATGGCGGTAGGTAGTCGTGATGAGACCAGCCAGGCGATCGGCAGGTTTGGCCGGGCGATGCTGAAGAGAAGAGCAGACTGAACGGCCCGCTGTGTGGAGAATTCCGCTCAAGGCCGCCCACCGGATTTCAGCCACATCTTCCGCAAAAGGCGCTGAGATGTCTCTCGCCAATCAACCGCTTCTCTCGGCAACCTCCGAATCAAAGCTCGCCTCCCGATCTCTACGGACCGCATCGTTTGGAGCGATCGGAGGCACACTGCAGGACCCCCCCGCGTCCTCATCTCATTCACCTGATCGGCTATCTCAGTCACTTGCCACACGCCAACGATGGCACCGGGTAGATGGTCGGCTTGACAAATTCGCGATCTAGACCTTTGTGCGCAATCCTGCTGATTCCCATTGTCGTGGCGATGTTTTCGCATCTCAGCGTGATGCGGATCTGCCATGTCCAGTCCGATACCTGTCGCAACGCCAATCCCGCCGTCGATGTGGATCTACTTACCCAGGAACTCGGACACCACGCGGCTCGACGTGTAGGGGAGTGCATCTTGGCCGACACGCCCCGTGTTCAGCCCCGGCTTGAACGAGAAACCCGTACAGCGCGATACAGACAATGTTAGCATCCTTCGGCAAGATCTTTTGCCCCCCCCCCCCCTGGTGTCCTCGCGTTCCGGCATTAGATTGGCTACAGCCTGTTTCTGGGTTCTGGGCCTGACTATGTACAATAGCACGGGAGTTGTTCACAAAGAGCCAGTCCTTGGTTGGCAAATATGTAGTCATCAGCGCCGTGTGCTGGCTGCTGCGGCAACGCGGCTATTCGCTCTTCGTCGGACCAGGGGGGGGTCTTCTAGCTTACCCAGGCCTTTTACTCCGTACGGCGTTGCTTGCGCCAGGGACCCTTACCTCCCCTTCTGGACCCTGAAAAGAAGGCCTGGAACCCGATCTGGACATCCTGCAAGGATTCGGCTGAATATGCCAGTCATCGCAAAGTTTAAGTATAGCCCCCGCATCATACTTTTGGTTATGATTTTCTTTTCCTTTCCAACAAGAGGGAGTCTGCCTCAGGGCTTCTCATTACGGAGCTTGGGGCGGTTATTATCCAACTTTATGAGCAGAACCAGATACTCGTGAGTCATATCCGCCCTTGATTGTAACTTTGACAAGACCAAACAAGACCTCACAAGCGAGTGAGCTGATGTCACAAACATGCGCCCTCGAAGTCTGTCAACCGTGGTTGGTCCTACCATCACGGCGGCAACGCAAAGAAAGCTGCTTGCTTATTTACTTTCCGGTGGTTGTCATTATTTTTGGCTTATTTCCTCTGCAACTGCGAGTTTTGTTGCACAACAGCAACGGCTTCTCTCATTGGGTGGAGCAAGACCTTCCGGGAGGAAGTGGTCGAAACAGGAGTCCTGTACGTGTACGTTTGTTCGGAACCGCCGGCTCTGGCGTGAAGTTACCATCCAACTCAGTGGTGTGAAGATTGCACTCCCCTTGTAGTGTTGGTGAGGGGGTTGAATGTCATCATAAACCATATGCCTTCATTGCCACACGGCAGAACGGCTTCAAATCCTGTGAGTAATTTACCTCGAAAGGGATGGGTATATTATCGGCTGTAACCAAGCTTCTCTGGGGCCTAATTTTACCAACCTTCAAATCGCAGGTTTCACCCGATCAAGATGTGGCATCTTGGACCCCTGGTTCCGGATTGAGAACGATGCGAGTGGAATCCCTCTCCGCCCCACACGCGACATGGTGGGCTCAGCTACGAATACACCGGACCCGTTGGTGGAGTTGAACAGCGGCTGCGTCCGCGGATCCGAAGAGCCTGAACAACTCTCGGATAACCTTACGCGCTCTACAACTATAGGTTGGGCGCTCGGCCAAGATGGCGAAACACCCGCAAACCTGGTGGCATGTCCTCTGTGGAATCGAGCAAGACGTATAGCATCTCACACTACCAGTTCAAGTCATGTGTGTACAAGTGTGGAGAAGCTTCTATGCCACAGCTAGTACTGAAGGTCTAGTATTGGTGGATGTACTATGCGTGTATATGTTGGACCCCCATCCAGCACGCTGGTTCCAAATTTTGTCAGCCCCAAAACACATTCAGGCGCGCGTCGGGACTGAATGGCCCCGTGGGCTTTCTGCGGGACTCTTGAACAGTGGGTCGATTAGCATTTGGTGTTAGCTTGGAGCTTGAGGAGTCACGATCGCGTGCGAGAGTGTCAGGAGCCGTTGCGACATCGTTGCCGACTGCTCCGTCACGATAACGCCCACTCCTTCTACATCTGCATGGCGACGATGTTAACTTTACTTGTCTACCTGCTTCGGTTCTCCTCCGTTCGCCAGGGCCAGTATCAGTTTCGAATCCCCGTCGGTCCCTGTTCACCGGTCCACGTAGCCGCCATGTACAGCAGACGGGAGACCGAAGCGATGACACTGGGATGCTGAAACCACCTAGTGGAAGCTTACATCTTGATCTTTCGGCAAACTTCACAAAGTTATAGCATAGGGTGGAGGTTTAATGCCGAAGTTGGTAACTCTCCTGCATGAACTCTTCCTTTCACATTCCTGGCGGCCGTTTCTTTCAAATGAAGCCAGGGCAGTTCTATTGTACGTCGTGCTTGCCGTGTACGCCACGTTGATCAACAAGACTACCCTGCCGTTCCACTCGCTACGATGTCGAATTCCGCATGCTCGAGAAATTTTGGTCGCTTGAAGAGAGTCCAGAGAGCTGTTTGCAGTATGTGGGCTACACCTGGAAATCTATGCTCCCTCGTTAGGTTATCTGGCATGATATTCCCTAGCTTAGCCTGATGCCGCTGCCCCATATACAATTTTTCTCCTGAATCGCATCAAGTCACTTATCTAGATGCCGTGTAGAGAGCAATTTCTAAGAGTAGAAACTTTGTGAGACTCTCATGAATATCTTATCCATCACATACTATCGGGTGTCAAGCATGCCTGTCAGGTAACGTTAATACTGCCTCGACTTCTGAGCCCTATGTAGAACCGCCGTGCCTAGCCACCGCCAGAGTCGTTGGCTTGACGGTATCTCGACAGACAAGTCCAACGATTCGACGTTTCTATCGGGATCAGCCGCTGCCTCATCACAACGCTCCCAATAACTGAGACCCTGACGCAGAAGCCGAGATATTGCTCCATCCCGGTCTCTGCTAGTGACTTCGGCCATATCAACCCTGCAGAGTTGCGAAGGCACTGCGATGGAAGAGTGCAATCAGGACCTCGGACACGAGACCGAGTGGATCGACATGGTCTACGAGGAAACGATGGTGAGCTCGCAGCGCAGACCGGATATCACGGGCGTCAAATACCGGGGGTGGTGCCGGGTTGTAATGCTTCACTCAATGTAGGGGTTTTTCTCTAGTAGAAGTAGTCCAATCTAGGGCCACGTTCCTGGAAACCAGGGTCACCGCAGGATCAGTCATCGAACGGCGTTGCAGTGTCGCCGGGAGAGAAATCAGTGAGGTACTGTTATTGCCTCCCATCATCTACATAGATGATGCAAAGAAGTAATGCTTCAACGTGTATAAACGTAGCATTGACGCCAAGGGTGATGATACTATGTTCCGCGAACCAAGATAATGTAGCGTATGCAAGCCTCAAAGCGAAAAGCGGATGAGTTATATCTTGCTGTCTGATGGTCATTATTCAGTCGTTATTTGTCCATCTCAATATACCCAGCCACTCGTCTAGCAGTATACATCTACATCTTGCAAATCGACAACATATCATCCCCAGCCCCAAGGCCGCTAGTACCGCCTGATTCCCTTCTTTTCCTCCTGCGCCGCCTCCTGTGCCTGCGCGTTGATCTGGATGGCCTCCTTCAGCTTCGCAATGACCTCGGGCTGGTTGCTGAAGGCCCGCTGCAGCAACTCGTCCAGCTCCTTCTCGACCTTGCCAATTGGCTTCACGCCCGTCTTCCGGGCGTTGGCGTCGTTCGTCAGCTTTCCCCAGCGCTGGGTGAAGGCCACGATGGACTGCCTCAGCAGCTCGTCCAGCTGCTCGCTCATGTCCTCAACCGTCAGCGTCTTGGCAGTGACGGATGGCTGCTGCTGCGTGCCGCGCGACCAGAGGGAGCCGCCGATGATGTTGCTGACGAAACCCACCCAACTCTGCGGGCTCAGGTTGTCCCAGATATGACCGAAGTGCTGCATGGCCGCGGCGTCGCCGCGGATGTCGCCGATCTCGAGGGACACAAGCTCGTTCTTGATGATGAGCAGATTCTTGACCATGAACAGATCGGCATCCGTACCGGCTCTGATGGACTTAATACGGGCCTCTGCACGCTGCAGAACCTGGATGGCTTCCCGCACGATCTTGAAGATGACTTGGCTATTCTTTTGCTATTGAATGTAAGATTTGGAAGGCACGTATAAGACCCACACAACTTACGCTTCGTTCCTTGGGCATGGCTTGGTCGTACTTGGCTAGCAGCTTGAGTGCTTGTTTGACAAGGGGAAAGGCATTCGAGGAAGAGACACCATTGACAACGGGCTCAATTGTGAGGGATTCATCCTTGACAACGGCTTTCGCGACCGTCTTTGTGATCTCTGCCTCGAACGCACTATCTGTGAAGACCCAGAGATGCTCGGTGAGCAGCCTGGCGCTGAGCTCCCGGCACTGACGAGTGAACGGCGATTCCTCATCGTCGTAATCAAGGACCAGGTACTCGTTGGTCAGCCACCCCACAACACTGCAGATGGTGTCCAAATCTGCTGTTAGCAACGCAGACTGCAGGTTGGCGGCTATCTGCACAAGGTTTGCCGGGTTGACGAGAGACCTCTGGTTAGACTTGAGGACCCCGTAGGCCGAGTTTGGATCAGAGCTCCACTGCAGATCCAGACCAAATATCTTGACAAACAGGTTGGCCTCGTTGAAAGCGCGTTCAAAGCTCTGCTTGATGTAGTTCCTCGAGGCCGTCTCAACAGACAAGTCCTTGATCTCTTTTTTGAACTCGTCCTGATCATGCTGCACGATAGGCTTCAAGTCGCGATCTCGGACGCCCAGATAAGAGCTGAAGAGGTTGCTTGTGGTGTTGGAGTAGATGTCCTTAGCAATACCGGTGATCGGAAGGCCGTATTGATCGTACACACTGCGGACTACCTTGTGGATATTGGGGATTAGGGAGTACGAGTCGAGGACCATCTCTTCAAAACGACCGTACGCTACCGCATGACGAGTGGCCTCGGACTTTGTTCCCGCAATCTGGCCAGAGATCTCGGATGATATGCTGTCCAAGCGATTGTTGAAGCCGACCTCGAGAAGATGAAGTGCCTTGGTAAGCAAGGCTTCGTAACGAGCAAGGTACGACTCGGCATCGCGGTAGTCGGTCTGGCGTCGGATTGTTTGTCAGCCTCAGTCCCCAAACGTGCGGCAGAAGCACGTACGTGTTGCGACATGAACCCTATACAGGAGTCCAGATTTCTCAGGATCTCCCCAAAGGAGTCATCGTCAACCAGCCGCCCAGCACCAGGAGCATTGAGTCGCCTGGATACATTATCGAGGTATGCATAGAAATGTAGATCGGTGCCGACTTCGTTTGCCAGCTTCTCAAGTCGGTGCTGCTCAGACAAGAGATCCTCACACTGAGACTGGAACGAGCTCGTCTGCGCCTCCACGGACTGGAACGACTCGGATAGCATCGTCAAGAGATTCAACGCTGCATCTGTGTCGTTAATGAGCGTGTCGAGGTGTCGTTCGGTGAGCGTTAGTTGGTCTTTATAGAGCCTGATCTAAGGGTTAGCGCCTTCCCTCCTCAGCAGGCAGCATGGACTCACAGATACTCCTGCTGACTAGCCTCGAGCAGTTCCTCCCCATGCAGGCCGAGGACCTGGTGAGGGCCCGCCTTGGAGTCGGAGATGTCGGCCGCAATATCCAACGCATCCCATGACTTGTCCCTTTTCCGTCTGCGCTTCTTCTTCTGCTCATCCTTTGCCAATTGAGCTCGGACAACGTGGTAGAAATCAGAGTATGAGCTCGCGCGGCGCAGCACAGTCGCTTCGGGAGGGGTGTTGCGATCCTCAATCTCTTCGAAGATCTCGTCAAGAGCTTCTGGTGCACTAGAGGCTTGTGGAACGCCCTGTCATGTTGGCAATCGTCAGCAGGCTGCTTGCGGAGAGGAGACGGCAGGCGACATTTGGAGCTCACGTTGGACTGCTGCAACAACGACTCTTTGCGGCGGTGAGTGGTTCCCTGGGCGGCCGATGCGGCTTTCTTGGCCACATCTGGCACGAAGCTGTACCAGGAGTCGTCGTACATCGTAGTTGGCCTCGGGAGCTATTCGGGGGCGTGAGTGAGGAGTTCTGGTGCAGAGGTCCTGTCCAGTATGGCGCCGGACGATGTTCCCACCAAAAACGCCCGGCGGTCCGTGTAGGACAGCTCAGCCGAGCCAGCTCTGACTCTCGCGTAAACTGGGCGGAAAATCATTGGCCCCAACTGCGGCCTGCTGAAGCTACGAAAGTGGGGTCCGCATGCTCATCCGCTGCGGGGCGCACGGTCCCTGCAACGTCAGGGGTCCCCATCACAGTCTACGCTAGTACAGATTTAGTGCTGGACGAAATCGAAGTTTTAGTTTTCGTGGATGACCTCACGACCTGTCAACGGACGTCCTGGTTGCACCTCACCACCACCTCACTCAAGTGGTTTTATTTTATCCACAGTTTTTAATGCTCTCATCTCAACGTATCTCATTCTAAACAGTCACCTGTCCAATAACGTCTTCACTCGTGATAGAATAAAATGAAGGCTTGCAGGACAGCTACGCGCTACGCCGGCGCGTCTCTTACAGCTCGGAGATGCGCCGCCGTGGCCCGTCATGCCAGCTCCAGTCCCCGCCGACCCGGTGAGAAGTCGGGCTTTGGAAAGACCGCCGCCTTTCTCCTAACGGCGGGAATTGCGGGTGGTTTATACTACGCCGACGATCACTTCAACGGGCCCCTCAAGCAGTTTTTTAGCCCCGAGGAGGAGAAGGAAACCGAGCCTCGCAAGACAAAGTACCAAAAGGCCGAGATCGAGTTCGAAAAGGCAAGAAAGGAGGCACTGTCCAAGGAGGAGAACCGCGATCTCATTAGCTCTCAGCATCTTCAGGTCAAGCAGAGCTGGGAGAACCCCGGCGTTTACGCTTGGGGCTCCAACGTGGGCAAGGTGGTCGACCCGCAATCCAAGGAGACCGTCGTCAAGCAGCCGAGGAGGATCAAGTATTTCGACGGGAAGCTCTTGAGGGACATCAAGCTTTGCCAGGACTTTGGCGCTGCTGTCACGGAGAAGGGCGACCTCGTGCAATGGGGCTTGGGTTTCTCGAACACCGACCCCTCGCCTGTTGAGACGCTCAAGGGCAAAGACATTTCCAAGATTGCCATCTCCAACGACCGAATCATCGCTCTTTCATCCAGCGGATCGGTATACTCGGTCCCGGCATCGCGCAGCGGTCTGGCTTCAGGCTCAAAGTCGCTACAGCAGCCGCAGCAGTCGTCGTCGTCGTCGTCCTGGATCCCCTTTTGGAGCTCGGGCGCATCGGAGTCCGTCAAGATCAGGGACTTGACGCCCAAGAACCTGGGCTGGGGCGAGAAGATCACCGACATCAGCAGCGGCCTTCAGCACAGCCTGCTGCTGTCCTCAAAAGGGCGCGTCTTCTCCGCGGCCGCCAGCACGGCGGAGTTCCCTTCCAAGGGCCAGATGGGGGTCCCGGGCCTGAGCTGGACCTCGCGCCCGGCGGGACCTTACGACCAGCCTCACGAAATCACCGGCCTCTCGGGCTTCAACGTCGCCAAGATCGCCGCCGGCGACTTCCACTCTGTTGCCCTGACCAAGGACGGTAAGCTCTTCACCTTTGGCGACAACACGTACGGCCAACTCGGACTGCCAGTGGAGTCAACCTACCAGAAGGTCGACGCGCCGTCTCTTTTGCCCACAGGCAAGCTCTACGCCAACACCGGACTCATCCCGAAGATCACCTCCATCGCCGCCGGAGGAAACAACACTTTCTTCACCGTGGACGCTACGGAGACCGGCAACGAGACCGCCAGCGGGGATCTCGCGCCGGCCCGCCGCATGCCGAGGGTCACGGCGGACTTCTGGGCGTGCGGCCAGGGCGTGTACGGCGCCCTCGGCACGGGCAAGTGGACGCACATCACGCCCGGGCCGGTCAAGGTCAAGGCGCTCTCGTCGCTCTTTGAGTTTGACGAGATGAACAACAGGATGGCACCGATCCGGCTGTCCAACGTCACCGTAGGGAGCACGCACGCGTCAGCGACGATGGACAACGTCACGCGGACCGGCGCCACGACGCGCAGCTCCGACAACGACACCAACTGGGGCTCTGACGTGCTCTTCTGGGGCGGCAATGAGCACTACCAGCTCGGCACGGGCAAGCGTTCCAACCTGAACACGCCGAGCTACATCGGCGCGCTGGACGGGGGAGTGGGCGACGCGCTCATGGGCCGCGCGGGCGAGGTGCATCGGTTCCAGCTCACGCCCCGACAGACCGTCCGACTCGGCAAGGACGGCAAAGGCAGGAAGGTCACCTTGGAGCAAAAGGTGGAGTGTGGGCGTTTCGTGACGGCTGCCTACTCTGCGGTGTAATCTGGACGGCCGAGGCTGGCGACTAGGTTTGTTTCACCATGGAACGGGAAGAAGAACGAAGGGCTCTGACAGTTCAGGGACGGGAGAGGATGTTGTACTATTAGGTATCCTGGAGGATATTGTAAGGATATGACCTTGTAAATCTACAAAAAACGAAGACAGATAGAGGAAGAGAGGGAGAGGGAGGGGGGATGGACAGAGATGGAAAGCAGTAAGGCTTCCCGGACACAGGCCGAGACGAGAAGGCTGCCGGAGGGGGTCTCGTCGATAGGCCGGAGGTGGACTCAGGCAGCCTCAGGTAGATCTTCGTCTTATTCCCGCATGGCGACATTGTCGAATCTCGGCAGGCAAAGAATAATTCTACTCCTATTGCGCGGCATCTGTATACGGGGTTGCGTGCCATATCCTTGTGAGATGGCGGGGTCCAGTGATGGCCTGGCACAAGACGTGAATCATCTGAAGTGCGCCCTAGGCTTGGCAGCGGTTCGAGACGAGAGAGCAACCCTTTGCGTGAGCTAGACCCCGGACGGTCCCCGGACAGTTCCCGGACGGGTCAACCTCGGGTTGGGAAATGCACACTGCGGTACATGGCATGTCGGTCGGTGCGGGAACCGGCTGGTCTAGGAATCCATCCCCCAAGTTGTAGTCAGGCAGGTACCGCAAGACTGATCAACGCCAAACACGACATGACAAGACTCGGCGGATGAAAACATGATGCGGAGGAATGGGGCTTGGCGGGCCGGGTTGATTGGTGGCAGGTTCCGATAGAGTTAATCCAGAAGCTCGTCACCCGGGGGGAAGGAGTGGAGGGGAGGGAGTCGACTATCGGACACAAGGTCCAATAGTTGGACGGAACTGGACGACCGAAACGAGTACATGCAATCCGCAAATGATATATGAACGAAGGGGCGGGAGGGCGGGAGTCGGGAGTGACTGACTGTAGGTACCTACCTAGGGTACCTACTGCGTAGGGATTGTCAGGTGCAGCGGTAATTTTGTCGCTAGCGTGTCTACCTGGGTACCCCGTGCCCTCGCCCCCGACGCGGGAACTGCCCAGCCAGGTACTGTGACACCTATACTATGGTACCTGTACGCTGCAACCACGTGCAACAAGAGGCTTGATGGTTGTGATAGTGGCAGCGGCAGTGGGATTGGAAGTGGAAGTGAAAGTGGTATTCTCAGCTTGGGCGGGTCTCTGGGTACACGACGTAATGAGGAGCTGCCCACAAAAAGGGAGAGCGGCATGGGTATCTGCCACGCGCACGCATGGCCGAACCGTGGCAATTCCAATCCCGGATTTTGCGGCGGCGCCGACGTTCCACCGTCGGGCCCCTTTTCACCGTCTCGAACCCCCGGGGGGCTGTTACCGAATGCGCCCATCTAGAGGTAGTGTACATACAGTAGGTGTACTTTTACACAGTACTGGAACTTACTGGGCCGGGCTGGACTGCCTTGTTTTGCAGCAAGAAGCAGCAGCAGCAGCAGTAGTAGTAGCAGTAGCCTCAGTGCCCAGGTGGGCTTCCAGCTCCTCGGGACGTGGCGGCAGGGCGGAGGCTAAACAACCTACCGGTACCATAGGCGTGGCCGCATGGATGATGACCTCCCAAATCCCCTTCCTTCCCTTGCGCAACCAACTTGAACCCCACCCCGCCGCGCACCCCGGCCTGCCTACCTTCTGTACCTGGTACTGTATACATACCTACTTACCTAGACTATCCGTACCTGGGTATCGTATCTTACCAAACACGTGTATCCATACAGTAGAAGCATCCGTGCACCCCGCCCGAGATTACTGTAGACAAGGCCAACAACTCTTCATAGTATCTGTACATCCACAACCTCTTCTTTCTCTCTCCCATCCATCCACTCTCATCTAAACTAACAGCCAGATATCATCATCCCTGCCTTAGCCACCCCTGTCCCTGGACTCGTCGGGGAGACGACGATACATACCTAGTAGATGGGCATACGATCGCGTTCCATCGAGTCCATCGAGTCCAGCTAGAGAACCCTTGCCGCCCAATCATCCGGATCCTCGACGTTGCCTCCCGTTCCCCTCTGTTCTCGGCGCGGAAGCAGAGCGTCGCAACCAGTCACCGAGACCAAGGAACTTCCCAACGTTTACGATTATTACGTAGACTGTTCACCTCCTATTCCCTTCCTTTTGGTCCCTGGGTAGCTCCCCTTTTTCTTTCCGCCTACAACCTATCCCCCACCCATACCGTACCCGTTTCTTTTTTTTCTCTTGGCCCTCCGCCGTCGCGTTCCGTCGCGCAAATGGTGTTACGTTTCGAGAAGGAAAGGGGGAAAAGAGAGAGAGATCCTGGGTCATCGATACCCGCCTTTTTTTTATTTAATAACCGTCTTGTAACCCTGGCAATTTCTCATCACGAGCCCCCGTCCCCGTCCACCCGGCCTTACTTAGGTACGTAGTCATCTGTCCTCTCTGCCCTTCTTTGTTATTTATTTAGTTTGATTCCTCCTTCTCTCGAAATTCGAAACTTCGGCCTGCAACTTTGATCTTTCACACTAGGTATATGCACCTTAGCTTGACTCACCATACCTAGCCTGCCTAGCTATCTACCTAGTCAGCCCATCGACTTTTCTGACAGGCAACAACCGCCGGCACGGGCCCTCCGAGTGACACAGCAAAGTCCCGACTCGTGACGCACAAACTGAGAAGAGTCCCACCGGTACATGCCTCGAGGTCCATCCATGCGACCACCTGGGATAGTCGGGAACGATACTGCTTCATATTTCTACGTTTCGTTCCGACCCTCGCTGTCCTCGTTTCTTTCCCGTCCGACCATCTCGGACGGTGCACCCAGACAAACAGACCACAAATACATTCACAGCCATTCCCTCGCCGTGGATCTGCAGCTGAATCACGGCTGCGCTCTTTGCTGCTCCCCACATACTATACAGTCACCATTGTTCGCCCCTCCTTTTTCCCTCCCTTCAACCCCCCCAACTCAGGCCAACAACTAGCTACCAACGACCGGATCCCCGTTACCGGTCCGACATTCTTTACCCTTAACTTGCATAAGTACTCGCTGGCTGCAGCTTCCCCGTCTTGCTGGGCCACACTAAATCCAAAAAAAGAAAGGACCTTCCTGCAACCTGCCGACCTGGCCTCCACTTCCTTCCTTCCCCAAAATCTGACGACATTCAAGCCTACATAACCAACCTTTTCGCGCTGCCCGGTATCCGGCACCTTTTTATCGTCGCCAATCTCCCTGTCGCGAAGCCATATCCTCCTCCCTTCCCTTACCTTTGTCGTATTTCGCTTCGTCCGCCCTCACCGCATCAACTTCGGCCGGGTCACACTCCAACGTCGTCACATTCCGTGCGACAGCAGCCTCTTCTGCTGCGAATCCCAAAGATGGACCACCTCCCCAAATTCCGCAGAAAACCAAAGATCCCGACAATCTCTACGACGGACGTCAAGACCCCTCCTTCCCGAAACGGCTTCGACGATCAACCCCCCCAGCAGATCTACCCCTCCACCACCACCGTCACCATCACCGGTGGCAGGTCTCCGACCCCGACCAAGCCCGGATTGCGCAAGTCCGCCTTTCGAGGCCTCCACCTACGCAGCCCAGCCAAACGCGCGCGCTCTCCCCCCGCCGCCTCCCTGCCACAGTCTCCGCCGCCGCCTGCCATCGTCTTCCACGACGGCATCACCTCCTCCCCGGCATCGTCGAGACAAAAGGACAGTGGCGGAAGCGGAAGCGGCAGCAAGGACGACTCTGCCGCGTCCTCGTCGGGAAAGAACAGTCAGGAAAGCACTAGGCCGAAACCGAGGATCCCGGCTTTCCTTGACCTTTCCGTCCCAGGTACGAAACCTCCGCCGCCTCGGAGGCGTAGGGGCGCAAGGCGGGAACTAACTGCTGGTTTTCCCGCAGATCTAGAACACAAGTTCCAAGAGCTCGTCTGGCTGGAGCGCGAACGCCTGGCGGCCGGCCTTGCCCCTGACGCCGACGAGACCACGAAATGGGGCTCGTACAAACAGACGGACCTCCGCAGGGGTGTGCAGGATCGCTACTTCAATATTAAGCCCTGGAACCACAACCGCATCAAATTGCGCGTGCCCGCAGAGGAGCTCGACTACGTTAACGCATCGACGATAACTCTCTCCTCGCCCACAAACGGGGAGCTCCCTCCCTTGCGCTACATCGCGATGCAGGGTCCGACCGAGGCCTCGGTCGACTTCGTCTGGCGCATGGTCGCGGAGCAGCTCACGTCTCCAGTCGTCATCGTCCAGCTTACAAGCTTTTTCGAGAGCCACCAGGTCAAGTGCTTCCCTTACCTGCCGCTGGACGAGACACAAGGGCCCTGGACGCTAAACGAGCTGGACGGCTGGAACGACGGCTGGAGCGCCACACTGACCTTCGACTCGCTCACCACTCTGGAGGACGGCGCGATCGAGGTCCGCAAGATCCTGTTGCGCGTCGGCGACGAGGAGGAGGACCGCGTGATCTGGCACCTTCTTTACACCAAGTGGCCCGACTTCGGCGTCCCCGCCGTCGACGACCTCGCGAGCTTCCTGACCCTCATGCGCCTGTCGCGCGAGTACAACACGACACTGGAGAACCCGCGCATCATCCACTGCAGCGCGGGCGTCGGGCGTACGGGGACCTTTATCACGCTGGAACACCTGATGCGCGAGCTAGACGAGGGCGCGCTCGAAGACTACGACGGCGACGCCGAGGGCGACGATCTCATCTTTGCGACCGTCGACACCCTGCGCGAGCAGCGCCGCAGCATGGTCCAGGCCGAGTCGCAGTACCTGTTCCTTTACCAGGTGCTGCGCAAGCTGTGGCAGGAGAAGTACGACGTCGAGGACAGCGACGGTGACAGCGAGCCCGCGGCTAAGAGGCTTGAGGTCGAGGCCGAGCCCGAGGAGCCGTTGACTGACTGACGGAGACACGCTGACCAGCCTCTGACATTCGGGACGCTTGTCAAGGGGTTGGATAGAGGCAAACCCATGATTAATCAAGAGACTATGGCGGCATGGCATTTGTAACTTTAACCTTGTGTACCAAAGCAAGCAGCATCACCAGGCGTTATTTTCCTACACTTTTTTTTTTTTGGCGGGGGGTATTCAGATGGAGGCTCTTAGGGCAGACAGCATACATGCCCACGACCTGGGCTTTGGAGTTTACATGACTACGTCGGGTTGAGTGACACGCGTATACCAAGGACGGTTTTGAGAACATCCCGAGGGGGGGGGTTAATGAAGAGCCCCCTCCCGCCGAGAGATGAACATTAGATGTTGTAGGAAGAGAGTTTGGGCCAAGCCTCCGCGCAGAGCGGAACGGCAGGAGTCGACGCATGACCCAGGAAGAGCAACGTTTTTAATCAAAAGTTTACCACATTCTTAATTCGGCCATATTGTGCGAGGTGCGTAGTTGTGTGGAAGGAGGGAAGTGAAAGCTCGTCCGAGAAGAGAGACAGCTGGGCTGGCAGAGGCTTCTCTCCCCGTCTGGAGGACGACTGTTTCCCTACTCGTTTGCCCCGTGACGTGGGAGGCTGCGGTGCCATCTTACATGGCCTTGTCCACTGGGCGGAGGTCTATCTCTTCGTATAGTCCGTACGGGCCCCCAAGAGCATTAGAGAAGGAGACGAGACCCGGCTTATCAGTGCGGAGGCAGCGTTGGCGAATCCGGCCCCCTCGACCCCCTTACTTCCTTCCCCCCCCCCCCCGGAGCCTGAACCCGAGATCGGTGACCGGAGTCTCGCAGTCCTTTGTGGGATAATGGCCTCGGGCACTGAATACACACTTCCCTTCACGAGCACAAAGGACACTCTTGACTTATGGCGCGGATACGCAGTACTCTCTTCGCTGGCAATGATGTCATTCTGGGCTACGCGGGTGAGGTAATGACTGAAGATCGGAGACTGTTTGGCGGTAAAGAAAAAGTTGGACGGGGGCGGTGCGCTCCCTATACCAAGACAACCTTCGGCCCGACAGACCGGCTCATACCCCGTCCGGCAGACTTCAGGGGAAGAAAACGGGAGGAGGGTGTTCATTGCTCGACAACGGCTCTGCGAAGCGGGAGACTCATTCGTTTGAAGGTGACATGACGAGCGTTGGTAAATCAGCCGTAACGGAGCACATGACAATTTCCAACGGCGAAGCCTACAAACGCAGTAGCCCTTTGTTTGGCGTCCAGAGGACTCGGACCGATCTAGGCTGCGCGCCCTCATCCCGCAAGGATTCGTTCTTTGTTCCACATCCAAAGAGTCATACTCCTCTTCGAGGGCCCTAGATCTTTGGAGGTACGTCGTCACCAACGTCGGGCAGTCTGGAGGCGTCCAAGTTACAAAAGTGATACAAGACAATCATCATTGTCACATGGCGTATTCTGTGATGGGTGGCACATCTTCATCCCATGCCCGCTGACCGGTTCCGGGGACTCCCGTCTCGGTGTGAGATTTCGAGCCGGGTGGTCAGCCAGGGTGCCGTATATGTTGAAGGACGCCCAGGGTTGTTGTTATGTACATAGTATGTACGTTACCTGTAGACTTATCTGATTGGCCATTAAGCGTGCGTGCCATACGTGAGAGGCCTGCTCAAATGATGGCAGGGTGGGCTGCGCGTTCCGTTAGCCATGTGGCAGTAATGAGGCGAGTTGGTCCCGCACCGTGCGTCCAATCGCTGACCGCGAATCCGCATATTGTCCGTGACGTTGGCCGGATGTCTTCAGCGGGCGTTGAAGATAGTTTTGCGTCATGCGCGATCGCCAGGGAGAGGTATCGCCGGCGATCCCCTAGACGCAGATGACAAGACACCGAGCACCCTTGATCAACTCTGGAGAAAGTGCGAAACGGATGAATTGAAATCCACGAACAAAGCTTATCTGCTGGGTTGCAACTCCCGTCCCCGAAACGTTGAGCGGTAGAGCCCTTGTCAACCCGACTTCTGGGTGGCTGGAATTGACATGAAGAGACCGGGGATCTTCGGTAAAAGCACACCGAGGTCTGGTAACTAAAGCCATCGGTCCATTTTTATGGCACGGAATCCAGTGGAGACTTGACCCCAAGGCCAGCAGGCTGTCGGCGCGACTGACGCTATGTAGCTAATTTTCCAGCCTCATAAACAGGTTTCATGAATGAAAGGGGAATGCGGGGTCTTGGATGATCTGATGTGATGTGATGTATATGCGTATGTATGTAAGTATGTACATGTGGGTGTGTGTGATGGGGGTCCTTCGGACCGTCGCGGCTAATCAATGTTCGGTAGGCCTTGGTACGCCAGAGTTGGTGCCGTGTCCTTGACAGTTGCCACGACGGCAAGGGAAAGCGAAATTAACATCTAGTGTGTAACAGGGTCTAAAGACGAAGTAGATCCAACTTAGTCTGCTCTCATAGGGCCCCATGACGCAGCGAGACACTTGGGTGAATTAATATTAAGAATATCTCCTTCGACGGGGGACTTTGTACCAGACGAGTAGTGTGCGATTATCAATCAACTTTTCGCCAGATAAACTCTCTCAAGGCTGTGCCCTAGCAAGTATCAGTACAGCCGGCAACTTCAGCGGCCTCAAACAGGACGTAGGAATTGCGAGCTTCCTGTAGTGACATTCTGTGCCGTCGTTACACGGCAGGATGGGCACGGAGCATGTCGGGGTCGTTGGATGTGAGGTCTAGCGCAAATTAACGCAGCAGTAAAGGGGGGTGTGGGTTGATGGAGACGAGATGAACCAGCAAATGAGGAACTTCTCAGTAACCCCCGGACTTCGCGAAGTAGGCGGCAAGGAATGGAAGGTTGATGTTTGGGGGGACGCAACCGGGCTGTCCTTTTGAGACCGCAGCGATTCAGCCATTGCAATGCGTGCAGGCTTTCCAACGCTGTCCTTCAGGGTTCGGGCAAGATCTCGAAGTTTCTGGTCTGGTATCCGTACTGATGATGTAGATGATGTATTGGATGCAGCCGTCATGTGTAAGTCGACCTCGAATCACATGTGTTGTCTGGACGTGGTGTGGCAGTGGTCGCGTCTGTGCGCTGGCGAGTGGCCGGCACGCTCACCGAGAGCGGGCCTAACACATGGTAAAGGTGCATTGGAAGCTGCAGGGTTGAAAAGCCCAAACGGGGGCAGTTTTCTTTTCTAGTTGAGGGCAATGTGAGGACGGCATCAAGGGTTCTTTCTTCTCAAGGAGGCAGCGGCTGCAGCAGCAGCGCATGTCCAACTCGCTAGTTTTTACTCGAAAATACCGTAAGTGGCGGTATAGCTGAAATGCGTGATATAGCTTGTTGAATGAAGGAGCCGTCGTAAATAAAAGCTCAAAGCTCTAGCAAGAGAAGTTGACAAAAACTATTGGCCTCTGTTCGAGACTTGTTCAAGACTGTAGACGGGAGACTAACATCATGTGCATGCTTGTCCAAACCGACTTTTGGTTCCCCACCTCCGGGTGGCAGACGATGGTTTCCGCGAGCGCTGGCTCATGAAGTTTGAGCCCAATCAGGTCAAGCGTTCAGACAAACCGTCATGCATAATCTGTGACCAAGCCCTCACCGCGGCGGGGTCAACGGCGCTTGCCCCAGAAAACGAGTGCATCCCCCAAGGCAAAGTCGGCGGCACATTTGGACTGAGGATGACAGCGCAGG
>JASUDE010000402.1:735-43825 GCA_034509685.1 Colletotrichum cereale | reverse complement strand
AGATCAGGGTAAAAATTCAATAAGGGGAGCATGTAAGATAGACGTAAGAGCCCTTTATGGCTTAGCCAGGGCGTAATAAACTCTGTGTGTGTGTATTGACCTAGTAGCTTTGAAGAAGAACCACAGTGCCCGAATCTCGCGTACTATGCATATGCTTGCTTAATTAAGGGCACATTTAATGCTACACACAAATCTGTGGACTTCGTGAATATCAATAATTTCTAAAACCTACTAGACCAGCCAAGCTGAAGCTGAGGACACCGCAAATTCGGGCCTCAAATCGAAAAAGTACTCGTCCTCTTGAGGCCTCCAATGGAGAAGAACCCAAGAAGGCTCAGTGCCGGCTTCCCCGCGCCGGAGAAGCCGGTACTGAGCGTTCTTTGGCCGAGGTATGAGGGAAACATACTATGCAGGGCGCAACGTCGGAAATACACTCCGATCCCGTTGGCGAACACGGACGTGACCACCCTTGAGCGGCCCCCTGTGACCCCCAATGTGCCTCCCCCTCACCCCCCCCCCCCCACCCCCCCCCCCACGAGACAGACTTGGACGGGGAACAAAGGTACAATGGGTATACGGAGTACCTAAAGGTGATGTAACCCCCGCAGCCGATTTTCGGGGGGCTAGAAAAAGATATCAGAGAGGAGAATTTGTCTGTCATCTTGCTGAGTTTCTAGAGTCTCGACGGCTCCGAAACGGGATACACAATTCACAGATCCCGGTCTACTGAAGGGACCAAGCTAGAGACGCATGCAACGAAGGTCCGAAAACACGCTATCCCGCTATCGATTGCCAAACCTTAACGATAGGTACAACCAGCCCACATATCTCTCAGAATGCCTGAAAAGAAAAGGCTCGATGTCCTTTTGTACGGACTAGGAGCGTGCGTTACACCATATGGTTCAGCTGGAATAAACTGCAATATTGACGTGAAACTTTCAGAATCGGATCGTTCTATGCCTTCATTCTAAGTAGAGTGCCACACGTTCGATTGACAGTTGTCGCAAGGTCGAATTACGACGCAGTCAAAGAGAAGGGAATCATCATCTCCAGCGAGAACCATGGAGAGCACACTGTCCGCCCGTACAAAGGTTAGCTTTCGATAAGGATATGAAGTTCCATGTTCGCGTGCCGATGAACCCGGTCGAGCCACGAGACTGCGTTTGGCGAGCTCTTAGGTCCGAACGTTTGTCACTGACTCCCCGCAGTCCTAAGAAATGCAGCCGAGGCAGAAGTCAAATTTGACTACATCGTCTGCGCCCACAAGGCCATCACGCAGGATGCCGTTCCGGCGCAGATCGCCCCGGCGATAGACGGAGACAAGTCAACGATCGTCATTATTCAGAACGGAGTCGGCAACGAAGTGCCGTTTCGTAAGGCGTTCCCCCACACAACAATCATTTCATGTGTGGTGAGTGATCTCGGTTCCGGGAACCCGGGTCTATGAGTACTGACTCTACGGCCAGACTTGGACGGGAGCGGCTCAGCCGCAGCCGGGGCACGTCAAGCACACAAAGTCGGAAGACATGCAGATAGGATTATACACAAGCGACGCCGATCAAGTAGTGGAGAGACAACGACTGGATGAGTTTGCTTCTTTGCTGAAGGAGGGCAAGACCGTCTTCCAGGTGGTGCCCGACATTCAGATTCAGCGTTGGGAGAAGGTAGTCTGGAACGCCGCCTGGAACTCCCTCACAACGCTGACGCTTCTCGACACACACTCCTGGCTGAGCTCATCGCCGGAAGCCACGCCGATGACGCAGCGCCTCATGAGAGAAGTCATCGACGTCGCCATAGGGTGCAACGTGGCAGTTGGGTACGACTTGATTGACAAGCTCATCAGCAAGATCTTGGATATGCACCCCATTGGTAGCAGCATGCAGAACGACTTCAAGGCGGGGCGGCCGATGGAAGTCGAAATCATTCTCGGCTACCCATACCGAAAGGGCAAAGAATTGGGCATTGCAACGCCAACGTTGGATACGATATATATCGTCCTGACCGGTACTAACCTCAGACTGCTTAGGGAATCTGGGCAATGAATAGATTCATTAATGGCGGCGCATCTATCTGGGAATCTTTGGCTCTGTGTCTCTAACTAGGACGTGACACAATCTCTCCAAGACACAGAAACCGTTGCCTGCCCTGATCAAAGGGACCACCTGGGTCCGGCGAGTCATGTGTTGAGCTTTCACCGCCCGCGGACTTCTTCCCTTTCCCCCTGCCAGTGGGGGGTAGTCGTGTCCCCCCTGGTCTTTTTGCCCATATACAAAACTGACCAACCTGTTTTCCATGAGCTGATAAACGAGGTGGCGTTAGAGGCGGGGGAACCCCATGGGGTTCGGATGCACATCGCTCGGCCATTGGATGAAATCATTAGACAGGGTTACTGCCAGCTGAGCAACAAGGAAGCTCCTGATGACGATCATGGCACGAGCTTTCTTTTTCCCCGGAGGCTACAGCGGCTAGGTAGATGACCCACGATGATATTTGATGCAACGGTCCAGCTATAAGTACATACGTGAGAGATTGCCATGTGCAGCGCTGGGCGACAAACAGGGAGAGGCCAGCCATCTCTCTCTTCTCTCAAGCCTCCGTTTCCTCACGCAAACATCACAGAAAGCTGCGCTTGCGGCCATGGATACCGTCCACAAGGCGGCCGGAGGCGCCTCGTCGTCGTCTCAACATGAACATCGCATCGAAGATGTGGAGCAGCTGAAGCCTCAGGGCCATAACGATGGCAGAGGCGCTGACCGCGCGGCGAACCTGATTGGGGATCAGCAGATTGAGCTCACAGAAGAAGACGTAAGTCTGGTCAACTGGATAGAGTACCAGTTACTCGGACCAAGAACTCGACTAACCCAATTCTTGGCGCAGAACAAACGCATTCTCCGAAAAACCGACAAACGGATCCTCTCCATCCTCATCTGGGTCTACTTCCTCCAGATCCTCGACAAGTCCGTTCTCGGTTATGGCGCCATCTTCGGGCTGCGGCAAGACTGCAACTTGACAGGTGACCAATACTCAATGGTCAGCTCCATTTCTGCCATTGCCCAGCTCGCATGGCAGCCCTTCTCCTCGTGGCTTATAGTCAAGGTGCCGCATCGTATCCTGATGCCTTGCCTGGTGTTGGGCTGGGGCATCGCTCAGGTCTGCATGGCCGCCTGCCACAACTACGCTGGCTTGCTGGCGACCCGTTTCCTGCTGGGTCTGTTCGAAGCCGGCTGCCTCCCTCTCTTCTCCGTCATCACCTCGCAGTGGTATCGCCGCGCCGAGCAACCGATGCGCGTCGCGTGCTGGTACGGCACCAACGGCCTTGCGACAATGTTCGCTGCCTCCGTGTCCTATGGGTTGGGCCAGATCAATGGTGCCATCCATTCGTGGCAGATCCTTTTCATCTTTGTTGGCCTGATCACCATTCTCTCCGCACCCGTAGTGTACATCTTTCTCGACAACGACATCCCATCGGCACGGTTCCTTACCGAGCACGAGAAGCTGCAAGCCATCGAGCGCCTCCGAGCGAACCAGACAGGCACAGGTAGCCGTGACTTCAAATGGAGTCAGGTGTGGGAAGCTCTCTACGAGCCCAAGAGCTTGCTATTCATTGGCATGGCTATTTGTCTCAACGTCACTGCCGCTGTGACGAATACCTTCGGGCCCATCGTCATCTCGGGGTTTGGGTTCGATAGCAAGAAGGCCTCGTTGCTCAACATTCCCTTCGGACTTGTTCAACTCGTCGTCATCTTCCCGGCGTCGTACTTGGCCCATCGGTTCCGTATCAAGTCGGTTTTCCTGGCGGCGATCCTAGCTCCTGTACTGACGGGTGCCGTCATGCTGTACATTCTGCGTCGGGACTACATACCCCCACTGTTGGCAGCATACTACATGCTTGCTTTCCTCTTCGGTGGTAACCCCCTCATCGTGTCATGGATGATATCCAACATTGCCGGCACCACCAAGAAGTCTGTCATCATGTCACTGTACAATGCCGGGTCTTCTGCCGGCAACATCATCGGCCCTCTACTCTTCAGCGCGAAAGACGCTCCGGAGTACAAGCCTGGCCTTACCAAGGTCATGGGCATTACCTGCGCACTGCTTGCTGTCATTGCTTTGCAGGTGATCAACCTCTTTTTCTGCAATAAGATGCAGGAGCGCAAGAGAGTTGCCAACGGCAAGCCGAGGAAAATCAAGGATTTGAGCATGGAGCACCACTACACTAGTGCACAGAATGACGATTCGGGGGCTCGTCTGGGAGAGAATGCCTTCTTAGACATGACGGACAGCCAGAACGACGAGTTTGTGTATGTTTACTGAGAAAGGTGGCCGCCTGGCTTCTAGAAATCCAAGACTAAATGTTATCGACGACTCTCAAAATTCTGTGGTGACTGCTTTTATGTGCATTCGTTCCCGTTAACCGAGAAAGAGGCTGCCCTGTAACAGTGAGCTCAAGGAGCACATGTCTACAATCGGTTTCCGCAGGAATGCGCTTGAACTCCAACACAAACTCCAACGCCCTGCCCTCTCTGGGAAATGGAGTTTGAAAGTGTATGTCGTGGAGTTGACGAAAAGGCTCAAATCGTGGTCTTGCGGTGTTTTTGTTTTGCTATCCTATTAGCGAGCCTTCTTGCTGGGCCCTTTCTGAGCATTACAACGTGAGTTGTCGTGCACTGTTTATATCGTGCTAATAACCCGGGTCAACCACATGCATGTCTTATCAACACATTGGCAAACAATTGGATACGATCTTAGTCTCTCCAGCTTTCGTTGAGCGTGGCAAGACAGCCACCTATTGTAACTTCCGCTAAGGGCTTCTTTCGAGAAAACTCGATAGTGAACCAGATGACGTCTGCCATTGCGGGGTGCTTGGCAACTAGAAAGTACAACATCGTTAATGTATTCCGCTCAATCTGAAGAAAAAGAGGAAGTGCTTAATTAACCAGCCAAGTGCCGCGGAGTAGAAGTCTATCCGCCCATGGCCCCGTTGCCACCCCTGACTGCCCGCTTGCGGCATTGTAAACGGGCCTCCGTAGAACCCCTGACAATCCCTGAGATGTCTTCGACTTTAAGGGCAAAGCAAGCTCACAGCGCTTATTTCGGTCGGCATACCAGGAGACGCTAACTGATATGATAAAAGACCGAATCAATGGGAAAGTAACACCACATCATTCCAGCGACTACATGGCCATCTCAGCTGGAAGTCAGGCGATATCGGAGGCGTGCGTCTCTAGCCCGGCACCCCGCCAAGTTATGTTTGGAAACCCACGCCTACGAGCTCGCGGGGCGAGTTCCGGTTTTTAACGCCGCGGCGACGATTTCACCCGTATCATTATTAATCAATGACATGATGAAACCCCCACATAAGTATCCGTACCGGCCATCGTTCTTTTGCGGCTTCGACCTCAAACAAGTCACAAACGAGAACACCCAGAGGCAAAAGGCAGAAAGATTATCATCAACATGGCACGAATTTTTATCACAGGATCGTCCGACGGATTGGGTGCCGTGGCAGCTCGCACGCTCCTCAAAAACGGCCACCAGGTCGTCATCCACGCACGCAACGCTCAGCGGGCCGAAGACGCGAAATCGGCTGTTCCGGGCGCCGAGACTGTCCTGGTTGGTGACCTCTCCAAAATTGAGGAGGTGAAGAAACTGGCCGCGGACGCCAACAAGCTGGGCACGTTTGACGCCATCATTCACAATGCCGGCTTCTACCACGGTCCCTACCGCAAGACGGACTTGGGCCTGCCTACCTTGTACGCGGTCAACATCTTTGCGCCGTATCTCTTGACCGCCTTGATCAACAGGCCGAAGAGACTCGTCTACATCTCCTCCGGCCTGCACAAGAACGGCGACTCCAGCTTCACCGACCCGACCTGGCGCGAGCGCGGGGAGCAAGGGTGGAATGACAACCAGGCGTACTGCGACTCGAAGCTGCACATCACCACCTTGGCGAACGCGATCGCACGCCTCTGGCCGGATGTCAATAGCAACTCGATTGATCCCGGCTGGGTGCCGACTAAGATGGGAGGAAACGGGGCAACGGGCAAAGCAGAGGACGGAGTCGCAAGTTACGTCTTGCTGGCGGAGGGTACAGGTGCGGGCGATGTCACCGGGAAGTACTTCAAGCCTCCTGGCCAGGAAGACGACCCCGTCCCGTCCACGAATGACGAGAAGAGGCAAGACGAGCTTTTGAAGCTTCTAGAGCAGGAAACTGGGGTCAAACTGCCTGCAGCATAGCTATGTCTATCTCGTGCTACAGCGTGCCAACGGATGCGTTCGCGGAAAGCATCTTGCGGGGCATGATGCAAGTCAACAAAGTATTGTACTGGAGATTAAGCAACAAACAACAAGGAACCGCCAGTTCAGACAGCGAACGTGGTGGCTATGCCTATCGAAAAGGTGTTTTTTCTGAACGTCATGTTGTACGGGAATTTTCTTGGTGCTACCAGTCATTGAACCTACCCGCGCAGCTAATGAGGGGGGCTTTGTACCAAATGCAGACGCTTCAGAGAGCTTTCGTTGTCAAGATACTACTTCGTAGAAATGGGACGATTCATCGTGGCAACCAAGACGATATGCCGGAATAAGCTAACTATGTTTGTGCATATGCATTGAATGAGACCAGCCAACTTAGGTCGGCTGCACCCTTGATGCGTTCTGGCCGGTAGGAACGCCGAGAGAACCCCTCTGCTGCCCTTCTCTGGCGAGTGGACTCGCCTCTCCCGTTCGTCAAGCTTACCTTGACACCGGCGGCAAGGACCGTCACGGATCCCTTCGGGCTTCGGGGTCTGAGTGTCTACTCATGGTCTACACGTAAATGAGTCCCGTGATACAGCCTTCTTCATGAGGTGAACTTGCTAATTCTACCATTGAAAGAAGACAACCGCTAGGCCATAAGTAATTACGGCGGCGGTACTTAGGTCCCAGCGTGACCGTTTCGACGTCGCCGTCATTGTAGAAGCTGTTAAGTGAGCACATCCGGCCCCCGGGCTAGTGGGGCTTGGACCGTAGCTAGACGAAGATAAGCAGTCATCAAGCCCGATGGCGCTCGGTTGTCCAGGGGGGGCTTAGTATCGTCTCTTCCAGCGGAATCTTCCATCTTAGTGGATGACAGGCGGTGCGGAGATGGGGGGGTAGGGTGGTGGTTGAGAACCCGATGTGACACCCGTCCCGCTTGCTGGTGCCGCCTTGGCGACTCGATGTGATGTGATGTCACAGGCCGCAGTGCGTCGTATAGCATCTGATCATTCCATCAACTGTCATCCGGAGCTCGTCTCATCTTGGGCTCGAAGGTTGGTGACGATGCTTGGACGGGCAACCCGAAAGCAAAAGAACATGAGCGTGGAAATCGGCGGCGGCACTTCGGCGCGTTTTAAAGCTTAGACAAGCTTTTGTCAACTTTTCTAGAGCCTCTTAGTCGACATGATAAAGGTCGGGGAGGGGTAGGCAGTGGTCTCCACGCCTGTTTGGCTAGTTGACTGTGTGTGTGTGTGTGCTGTACTTGGTGCTCATAAGTCAACGCCATCTACACGCGTATGCCGTAGTCCCAACCTTGCCATGCCGGCACCTTAAGCCAGGCAGGCCCCCGTTCCCTTGTCAGGCCTCAATTAGTATTGGTGTTTCGACTCGTGTAACACCCCGCTCGTGATCAACAAGATCTCGCGGGGGAGCACACCACCCACAGGGCTTGCGACTGATATAACTTATAAGACTGCCGCTTCGCCATAGAGACCCCAGGTCTGGCCGTTGTGCTTACCTGTACCTCATCAGTCCAGATTCGCGACGCTGCGATATCCCACCATGGACAGTCCGCACGACAAGACACACACTGACCCCGAGCCCAGCCCGTACGTCGAGCATCATGCAGACCAAGAGCCGTGGCACGGCATGTCCGTCGGTCGCTACCTTAAGACGCGCTTCACGACATTGAAGCCACCCATGCTGAGCGCGCCGAACCCGTTGAAGCTCGTCAAGATGATCAACAGACGCCAGTGGGCCTTTTTCGCCGTTGCCTTTGCTGCCTGGGTACGTGGACGATCTGACCTCTGGCCTGCCTCCATGGTGTTGAGCGCAAGGGATCGCTGACGATATCGTGCAACTCGCAGACATGGGACGCCTTTGACTTTTTCACCGTCTCCCTCACCATTACCCAGCTCTCCGAGACCTTTGACAAGTCCAAGACGGACATCACCTGGGGCATCACGCTCGTTCTCATGTTCCGATCAGTCGGCTCCATCGTCTTCGGCATCGCAGCAGACAGATACGGCAGAAAGTGGCCCTTTGTCGTGAACAACGTCCTCTTCATCATCCTCGAACTGGTAAGAAACGGCTCGTTTTCCCCCTCATCCTCCTCCCCCCCCCTTCTGCCCTTCGAATCGCTCTCGCCGGCACGTTTGTGCCGAGCATTGTCACACCAGACAAGCTTTTCCCTCTCCCCCTCTCCCGTCTTGGCTGCACCCTTGGGGAATCCCTGTGCATAGCTCCCCACATTCCCCCCTCTCCGTCGCTCAGTGGTCTGTTCAAGTCAGCAGTCTGTTTGGCGCTGCTTGTTGCGTCAGTAACAGGCGGTGACATCAACACATTCTTTGTTCCGTTCTCTGTTCTTTCTTGTTGCGATGGGAGGCTGACACGTGGTGGAACTTTGCAGGGCACCGGCTTTTGCCAGACTTATGACCAGTTCCTCGCGTGCCGAGCCCTCTTCGGTATCGCCATGGGCGGTCTATACGGCAACGCAGCAGCCACGGCTCTCGAGGACCTCCCAAGCGAGACTCGCGGAATGATGTCCGGTGTCTTGCAGCAAGGTGTAAGTCCTCCTAGAATGGGGCCGGCGCAGGCCCGGATCCCCCGCCCCATCCGCACTTACATAGCATGGAATTTGGCACATCAGAAGAGCTAATCGTCTGCCGATCAGTACGCCTTTGGATACCTTTTGGCCGCCGCCTTTTCCCGAGGGCTAGTCAACACAACCCCGCATGGCTGGCGCCCCCTCTTCTGGTTCGGGGCCTGCCCGCCAGTGCTGTTCATCATCTTCCGCCTGATGCTACCCGAGACCGATACCTTCATCGAGCACAAGCGCATTCGCGAGGCCGCCGGTCGGCAAGCAGCGGCCGCCGGCGGAAGCGTAACGTCGACATTTCTGAAGGAGGGCAAGGTCGCTATGCGCAAGCACTGGCTGCTGCTGACGTACCTCGTCCTCCTCATGGCCGGCTTCAACTTCATGTCGCACGGCAGCCAGGACCTCTACCCCACCATGCTGACGAGCCAGTTTGGCTTCAATGCGGACCAGGTCACCGTCACACAGGTGGTCGCCAACCTCGGCGCCATGCTGGGCGGCACTACCGTTGGCTACTGCAGCCAGATCTTCGGTCGGCGGTTCAGCATCTTGGTCTGTTGCGTTATCGGCGGCGCGCTGCTCTACCCCTACACCTTTGTCACGACCGAGGCCGTCATGGCCGCAGCCTTTTTTGAGCAGTTCTGTGTCCAGGGCGCGTGGGGTGTCATCCCGATCCATCTCATGGAGCTCAGCCCCGGCGCTTTTCGCACCTTCGTCGTCGGCACCTCGTACCAGCTCGGTAACTTGGTTTCTTCCGCCAGCTCGACTATCGAGGCGCGCCTTGGTGAACAGTTCCCGCTGGCTCCCAAGGGGACCACGAAGCGATATGACTACGGCAAGGTCATCTGCATCTTCATGGGTTGCGTCTTTGCATACGTCCTCGTCCTCACTTTTATCGGCCCTGAACATCTACGCCGCAGCTTCGACGTGGCTGACGACTCGGATATGCGCGAGGTTGCCGGGGATGAGACGGTTGAAAATGCGCTGCACACGCGCCGCGCGGGGACTGGACACTCGGCGCACAGTGACGAGGAGACGGGTCATCAGGAAAAGTCGGCTACTTATCGAGAGTGATTATAAACTCCATGGCGATGGACCGAAACAGGGGATCTAGGTAAAAAATGGTAGCTGATGAAGATGATGCTTCCAATAGTATAACCTGGGCATATAATAGGTTTCTGACTAAATACCGGCATAGAGCTATCCAAGTCGTTTTCTTTATATGCGTCAGCAGAAACCCAAAGCTATTCCTGCTCAACCATGTCTTTACGGTTGATGTAGAAGTTATCCATGATAACCTCCTCGGCAGCCTTCATGTCAATGCCCTCAGCCTTCTCGTTTAATCTCTTCCGGCTCTCGACGAGCTCTTTGGCGACATCCTTCCACGTCAACTGCTTGCCGTCAAGGCCCAGGCTGTTTGCCCCGTGGACTTCCTCAACAACGGTCACCGGCAGTAACTTTCCGGCCTCTTTTCTCACAACGCCACCGACTATGACGGTCTCAACGTCGCGCTCACTCGAATGGAGAACCACTGCGGCGACAGGGTCTTCATCGGCGGCGGGGAGCATGGAGGGGCTGTTGGTATCAAAGATGACAAGGTCGGCCTTGGCGCCTACGCGAATCTGCCCAACCTCGCCCGCCATACCGATTGCTTTGGTACCACCGATAGTTGCCAGGTTGAAGGCCTGCTCGGCCAAGGGGCCGACATGACGACTCCACTTGCCTTGCCTGCGGAGGTTCTCCTGGCGTTCAGTGCGGGCGTACTGCAGGCCGAGACGCATCTGGCTCGGCATGAAGCTGCCGCCACAAGAGTGGCAGTCCACGCCCAGGCTCGAATGAGCTTCAAACTCGGGAAGAAGACCAATGGGAGGCCATCCCATCTGGAGCTCGGTATTGGGGGTTGAGGAGATGTAGACGTCATGCTTTGCGATCAGCTCCGCATCGCCCTCTTTGGGAAAGTTTGCGTGTGAAACTAGGATATCGGGGCCGAGGAGGCCATGGCTATCGAGAAGCTGTACCACAGATGGCCCATTGCCGAATGCCAGGCCGGCTGCGGCGTGAGAAGTAATGACCTTGGCCTTTGCAGCCCGAAGCTCCGAATATAGCTTCTTCATCTCGTCAGGCGACTGGTAAACATTGTCCACGACAAACCCAAGCTGGATTCTCCCATCTCCATATGGTCCTTTTTCGGCAAGAGCCCTCCAGGATTCAAGGACGCTCTGTGAAGTGTAGTCGTCCTGCGATGTAAACGGACTCCAGCTGGAGATCACTCTCGGAACGCAATAGCAGTACACAGCTCGAATTCCAGAAGCAGCAAGAGCTTGAATCATTGTCGGCGCTGGACAGGTCAGTAATTCATCTAGTTTAAGAGGAAATGAAGGCACTAACGGTACTCGGGACCATAATTTAGACTGGAGTGGTCCACAACGGTAGTAGTGCCGCCGTCAATCGCTTCCAGTGCGCCACCTAGCTCTCCCCAGAAGGCATCCTCAACGAGGTAAAAGCCACCACCAAAGTTGCCGGGCGGAAGGTACTCGAACAGGGTATGGTTGACGTGACGGCCCTTGAGTGCGGTCTGCCAGACATGGTGGTGGGTGCTGATGAAGCCAGGCGACACAATCTTTCCTTCGCAATCCAAGACTTTGACGTCATCTGCGCCGGACTCGATGTTCTTGTCAATTTGAGTGATCTGATCTCCTTCAATCATCAAGTCCGACCGCGAAGGAGTCACTTTACCGTCATCTCCGTGAACGAGAAGCACTCCATTCTTGAGCAGGATCTTGTTTGTTTTCGAAGCCATGCTGTTGATGCCAAGATAGAATGTGCGGGGTAAATAATCGTTCACAACGCTGCAACATCGGTGATGGCAGTGTTGACTATATAGTCCGATTCCATCAGCTGAGTAATAGACGCCGCACCCATCTAGCCTGCAAAGGTCAAGCCAGACTGGAATTCTTTCTGACTAAGATCTCGACGTGGCAGAACCGCTTAACAATGCTTGGCCGCACAGCCTTGTTCAATTGGTGGAACTGTTGACAGTGCCGAGAAGCGGAAGGATTCATGTCATGAAGGAGAAATAGGTCCCCATCTAGCCTTTGGCAGCCGCTCGTGCTTGACTGTTCACTGACCGGGGCTCAGCCTGATTTCGGCTCCTTTTTGCCGATTAGGATAGTCGTAGTAGTAAAGATTTGTCAACATTTTATGTATCTGAGCAAGAACATATGTTCTTTGCTGTAATACCTTCAGATTAGTGTCTAGTCATGTAGCAGAACGAGGAAAACGAGAGCATGCAGCAACGATGAGCAAAAACAAACTCTGCCAGCTGAAGGTCAGTAAGTTCCGCATCCGAAGACCTTGCACCGCTGTAATCCAACAGTCATAGCTAGTCCAATTCACCATGTTAATGTCCATCGAACTGCCCTTCTGTCCCTTTGATCTATTCTGCGGATGGTTTAGCAATGTATACGTGGATCGAAAGTTTATGGTACAAGAACCATAATGTGGTTGGGCTTTGAAGCAACATCAGTCGTAATGAATGTTGGTGTAGCCCTACAAAGCGTTGAACAAAGGAGCAGACAACAGAATACTACATCTTCAGAAGTATTCTTGCAGTCCATGTTCACTATACCAGTTTAACCTAGGGTTATAGACCATAAAGGTACGTCTCGGCGCCTCATGCCCAAGGAAGTACGCCTGTGGGAAACGAGCTGTATTTGACGAATTGGTGATGCTAATTGGAGTTGCATGTAATCATCTTGACAGGTCTCTACATGTAGGAGTAGGCTAACAGGTGACTCTTAACGTAGTACTCTTCACCGACAACTATACATATACAATTCACGTCGCTAGCATCCGTAGCTGGTAGTTGAGATCTTGCTTCACTATTGCTATAAAAATTGTGGAGGATTTGATTTTTCATTGTGGGCGCTTGTTGTACTAAGGGTTAATCACATTTCGAAAATCAGAAGCCGAGTCCCAGGTTTGCGCATTACATTCAGGGTGAAATTTGAAAGCTTCGCCGAAAACTCAGGAAGCTGGCCATTATCCACTTCAGGGTCGATAATAAATGGATATGGATGCTTCATTGTTGGTTGACTTTTGGTGATAAGAACTTTCGCATTTAATACCTATGGAGCTATATACTAAAGTGCGCAGTCAAGGCGGTCCCTCTTAAGGTTACACAGGTAGACAATAGGACTTATACACAGTCGGAAATACACAGTATAACTATCATGCCCAATACTCAACACAATATAGAAGGTTTCTATGGAGCTACATACGACTCAAGGCTATGTAGGTGTAATTGCACTGTTTGTTTCCTGTCGCAGAGTCACTTTTCGGGTAGGAAATGACATGGGAAAACGGCTTGGATTTCTACGTATAGGGTTGCGTGATCCGAAGCGTAGAAATACGTAGACTACGTGTGGGTCCGACTGGTGGGGAGCCGGAGTAAAGTTATTCCGGGTTCCGGAAGAATCCTCACGGAGCTGGCGATGCCGGTGAAGGCATCGCGACATTTCCTCTGTATGGACCCTTGTAAGTATCAAAAACTGTCATTTCTTTCAGTGCATTCACCTACTAAATTTCAACATTTGGACTACTTTTTCCAGACGCAGGCTTCAGATCGTTTTACAGTTACCGATAAAAAGACGGTCCTCTTTTGGTACTTTCACGGCCCTCCCGCTAACATCAATAAGAGTCCAGCTAAGTTAGGCAAGGCGTTTTCCCATTTTTCCACGTTTTTACTCATTTCGACCATATAGCGGATACAAAACAAGGTTTTCAGTGAGCGCTTTTCAGTTAGCCTGTGAGAGCCCCCCGCCCCCCCTTTCTACATAGTAGAATAAAATTCCTGATATCATGCGGCTGGGTGAACCCCAGTCAACCTATCATTCTACGTCTTGGCAAAGCCGCGATACGAGAATTGGTAAGCTTGTGAGCAGGGATTGACCCTTCCTGTAGGTTATATCTGTGGGGCCCCAACTGACTGACTGATGAGATCTTATCAATCTGTCGATTTCCATATTATTTTTCCCCTGATGCAAATTTGATCAGCGACGTGTCATCTGTTAACTTTGCAGCGGTCGTGTTGCTAACTATCTATCTTCCCAACTTCACCGACAAGATTGGACTAGAGTCAAAAAGATACAATAAACCATACGCACCGAAACACACTACTAATCACGTTGTCACGCCACCGAGACCTCGGAAAACCTCAAATATGGACTTCAGCATCAGGCCTGTCACAGTTGACGACTTGACCGATATCGCACAGCTCACCCAAAAAGCCCGTGTTGAGATGTTCCCTCATGTGGACCAAAAATGGCACGCACAAAGGGCCAAGGACGACTTGACGACTTTCCAGCAGACATTCATTGATCATCCGAATGGGGGATATCTTGTCGCCCGCTCCGGAGGCAAGCTGGTCGCTACTGTCGGATACCAGGACTACGACCACCGTCACCAATTGGGCTTGGAGACCGAGGGTATAGTCGAAGTTGTCAGGCTGTATGTCGATCCCGAGTGGCGCCGCAGCGGACTCGCATCGAAAATGGTCGCTACTTTGGTCGAAACTGCTGAAAAGGCAGGCATACGGCAACTGTACCTGCATACACACCAGTTTCTTCCTGGGGCAATCCAGTTTTGGACACGGCAGGGATTCACCCTCCTTCGAGTGGACGTGGACGACAAAGCATGGCAAACGACGCACATGATCCGAACCTTGGAGAAGTAGAGTTGAGGCTTAATGGGAGGCGGGGTGTGAGAGCTTAAGTCTGGGTTTCGTCCAGGGCACGGTTTCGATAAATCCTCCGAAGGAAGATTCTTCTGGGGAATGAGGGCACACTGAGGGTGTGTCACTTTGTAGCTCGTTATGTGTATATTAGGATATTTGTCATACTCATAGTACACTGTGGAACGGAAAACTATAATTCCTTTACTTTCTGGAGGCGGAAGCTACCATCATAGAGAGTGTTTACCCTTGTTGGCATTTTGAATGCAACTTGGCTCTCCCCAGCAGTTTCGACAGATGCCCACCAGGGGTCTTCAGCACGAGTCCCAAAACTCTTCATCAAAGTTAATACTCCAAAAAAAAAGAAGAGCGTTCATTCTTTGGTGGTTTCTTCCTTGCCCCCCTCAATTTCCTAGCCTTGGAACTCAACGCCGCGCTTGGCGGCCGGAGCCTTAGCGCCGCGACCCGGAGCACTAGCGCCACGGACCGGAGGAGCGGCTCCAACGGCCTTAGCTGTACCGGCACCAGCAGCCGGATCAGCAGCAGCGCCAGCGGCCGGGTCAGCAGCAGCGCCGGCGGCTGGAGCAGTTGCATCGCCAGCGGCGGGGACAATCTGGATTGGCACAGTACCACCAAAGGGGCCAGCTCTGTTGCTGTTGGCAATCTTGACCAAGCAGACGTTGTTTTGGCCACCCATGGTACCGGTACACGTGGTTCCGGCTGGGACTTCAAAGGCCATCGGCTACAAGTAGACAGTCAGTAAACGAGCCCTCAGCTTGTTCTAGATGATCGGGCAAAATATGCAGCAAGACCTACATAATCCCGGTTGACGTTGGACGCGCGCTTGTAAATGACGCTTATGGCTCTCTCCAACAGAGATCGTCCACCCTTAGGAACTGTGCCGTCAGGCCTGATGTTGCCGTTATTTCCGGGAACCTGCTGAGTGCACTTGAGCATTATGCCCTGCGAGAAGGCGCCGGTTGCTGTCGGGTCGAGAACCGCCTGTATCGGGCCAGCACCGTCGGTGGTCACCATGTGGAATGTGCCGGAGATTGTGCCGCCGGCGGAAGAGACCTGAGGCAGTGTACCGCCTGACAACTCCATTGCTTGCTGGACGTCAGCGACCCGGACCTTCCCTCCGCCTGCTGTCTTTCCAAGGCCGTCTGACAGGATGTTCGTGCTTCTGAAGACAGTGGTGTCTACTTCAGTCTAGACGACGCCGGCGTTAGCAATGGTCATTCCCCCTGACCGTATCCATTGTATCAGGACATACCTTTTTGTTAGGCCCAGGACCAGGCACCACACCTCCCAGAATAGCCAACGCAGTAACATTACCACCCTGGTCACCAGTGACCACAGCTACCTTGCCATGAGCCGCGGCCAGCGGGGCAGTGGCGAGAGCCAGCAGGAGGGTCTTGGAAATCATTTCGAGGAGTATGTGGGATAAAGCAAGCCGAAGTGGATGTTTGTATTAAGTGGGAAGGTTAAGTAAAAGTGAAATGGTCTCAGGAAGCGTAAAGAGAAGAGATGATAAACAGCGATACCACACGAATCAATCGGCGGTGAAGTGGGAACCAGAAGACAGAAGAGAGGAGAAAGAAGAGGACACTGCTAACGAAGGAGGAAAATGATGTGTAGTGGGCGGAAAGACGTATGGTTTTATAGTTGGATGGGCGGGACGCTACCATGATCTTGTTATCACGGCAAGCTAATCGACGGTAGATTCCCGTGGGACTTTCTCTGGATACTCATCGCGAGTCCCAACCGGCAGATCTTTCCGTACCGAACTATCCCAACCGGCCAAAGAGCTAGTTCACTGATCCGTTGCGTCCGTCTCGAGTGAAACATCACGACACCTTCGTCCTGTGCCTGCGACATGGGGTGGAGCCAGGGGCAACATCAGACAAGCGCTTCGACATCAGCACCTCGGCCAATGCCCGTGGGTTGTGATACTGGACGACGCTGATGTTGATGTTTGAACTGGCAATATTAGACGGTCTAAGTATAAGCATATAATGGAGTATCTCTGAGCTGAGGAGGCAAGTACATAGCTAAGTTTCCAAGCCTTCGACAGTGACACAAATCTTAACCCAAGGTTTCTCCTACTCAAGCACAATGAAAGAAGGCAATGGCCATATTCAGTACTTGGACAGGTCGGGTGCATCTTGGGGACATAAGCAGACGGGAGATCTATTCCGTGTTTGAACCCAAGCCAACCTGCGCTCTTCGCATTTGATTTATCACGACGAACCCATGCTTCTCCAAACTCAATCGGCCACACCCCGAGCAGATCCGGTTTGCTACATACGATTTTCCTGCCGGCTGCAGTCAACTAGACGCGGTCGTCCAAGAGGGGGCCAAGTTAGCAGCCGACTCGGTTTCAACCGGCAGCCACGCTCCCCCCGGTGCAACCATCAATGCTTGTCGAGGAGAAAACGGGCCTTGGAGCATATCCTGAGCAAGGGATCCCGCGGCCTCCACGCGTGGTGATCGACCTGAACACATCGTGTTTCAAGTGCCAAGCACGCATCTCCCTGCTTGCCCGCCTCCCGCCTCCCCCGCGCGCCTCGGCCCCGCGCCTCGGCCTGCGGCTCAAATGAGGATTGCGACTTAATGCAACAGCTGGGACGAGACGAAGCTGAGGACCAGTAGAAAACATAAGGGCAAAGCTGACCATATGGGTGCATTGGATGAAGTTCGTTTCTGGTCTCGTCTTTCTGTCACCTGCCATCTCCCATGCCCAGAACTCTGCACAGGCCGCCCCACGCACTTGAAGTTGAGACGTCGGCAAGCAGCGCTTACAACGCTACGCCTTCGGCCGAATTCCGTATTCGGTAGTTATGTGTAGTCGGCAAGGGGAGAATGATAAGAATGGGCACCCAAGGTACACTCGGTGGTGGCGGTGTAGTGGCTGCACGATCTCCAAAAGACAAAGACGCTCATAGTTCGAGGCGAGTCTGGTGCCTGGTGCCTAGACGGGACACCGTTGACAGATAACAGTATTCGGGAGCCAAACATTCTTCCGGCCATTTAGCCAAGGTTCGGGAAGCCCAATGTTCCGTTTCTATACCAACAGCAAAACGAGAAGGGATGTGCCTGTCGATCTTCCTTGAACCTTCAGCACCTAACGGCAATTCTTGCCAAATCTAATGAGAGCGGCAGCCCCCACATGACACGGATGGAACGGCATCTTGACACATGTGGGCCAACTTTGGTGTACTCCGTATCTATACACAGCGAAACACCTCCGTCCTTCTCTGGAGAGGTGGTTTGCATCCCTGAAAGTTTACCTATAGTTCCAGGGGAAGACTGCACGGTCGCTTGTTCGTGATGCCCCCTGACGATGTCGGAACGAAATTTCTGATTGGCTTAACACCAGTTGTGTCAGTTATTAGCGATGCGGAAGTTCCTTCACATGGTCAAACTATCACGTTGCGTGGTATACTCGTGAAACACCCGACGGTATGTCTATTAATGATATTTGCTGTAGCGTATCCCTGCATCCCGCTTTCCAATACACAGTAGACCACTTGTGACTTCCCACCATTACCACATGCTCTTGGGACTGACTCGCCGTGTCCGATGGATCCTATAGACAGCAGATTGAGTCGTCTAACCTACCCTGGCGGCGCGAGACATTATATGATAGGACCTACAACCTTGAGAGCAAACGAGCAACGCGGTGTGTTGTCAGCAGGTGAATATTTTTTCAAATCCTTTCGTTGGAGCGGGGGAAGGGGGGGAGGGGGGGGCATAATGAGAGGAAGGGATCCCCTTTCTTTCTTCTATCCTGTTTCCTGTTTGATCTTGGTGCCTGAGAACAGAAGGTTTCTCGTTAAAAACTCGGTCGAAAAGCAGGGGAGGGGTTTGCCTAACATTGACATGGGGAAGGAATTCCTAAGATGGTGATCCGACGCCTTGGACACGACCTAAGACTATCGCCATTGAAAGCTATGGCTGCAACCTCACCGCTCCTCGGGTGCAAATATGCGAGACACGATGCCCGTGCAGCAAAATAACACCCAACACGGCATTGAGTTGTGCTTCTAAATGACGATCTTCGGCCACCCCTGCCCGACACCGCGTGGACTTGCAGATTTATGTATGGGGGACCCGAGTCTCCAATGATCACTGAAACGGGGTCACTGAAGTCCCCCAAAAAGGGGGCCAACGGCAACAATTAATTGAGTTAAGCTCAACGAGGTTGCATCATGTTGGCTGTCGGTAATTCGACGTCTCATTGCGCTACCGTAAGGTCAACAACTTCTTGGACTGGTTTCTTGATAAGCTCAGAGCGCAAACCATAGTTTGTTGGCTTCCAGAAGAAAGACGACCATGCCTAATTGCATCGCGCGGCCCTAGTGAAAGCTTAGGATATCCCGCGGGACGTTCCGTAGAGTGAAGATCGTCAACACCATGGGTTAACTACTATGTAGGCACCGTATTCGCACCAACCCACTTTCAAAGGGGATGCAGCCACCCAAGGCCAACTTTTGATCGTCCATTTTGACATTAGACAGACGGACAATGACGCTCGCGGCCCGGGGTATGAATTAAATGGGGACAAGTCGGTGAGTTCGGATTCGACAAGCAAGGGGACAGCCCATGGCCTCTCCATTCAAATGAGCAATTTCGACCTGCAACGGGAAAACGATTGTGGATAGCGATCGGCATCGTCTGGGAATTGTCAGGAGTCACAAACCTTGCCTCTGAGCTATCGTGACTGGTAGTGATCTTGCTTCGATGTTGACTCTCCGGATACTTAAAAGGTTCTCAACTCGGCGGAACAGCAACTTCTAGTCCCCTCTCATCACCAACATCCTCACTCAGTCACTCTTTTCTGAATCTTTCAGTACACTCTCATTCATTACGAATATCCAACTAATCACACTCTTTAATTCTATTCAAAAAAACCCACCCCACCGCAAAAATGAAGTACCTCAACCTTGGCCTTGTCGCCCTCTCCTCCCTCTTCGCCAGCACCTCTGCGGCCCCCACCAACGCCGGCCTTGACGGTCTTGTCTCCAACGTCAACGTCCCCGCCCTCAACACCCCCGAGGTCCCCGCCACCCAGGACGTCCCCGTCGTCGCCGGCCTCCCCGTCTCCGATGTCGTCAACACGGTGAACAAGCGTGCCCAGGTCGTCCTTACCAAGGTCCAGTACACCGTCGTTGAGGTCAAGAAGCACTGCGGTGCCGTCAACTCCACCGTCGACAACGTCACCGGCGGCCAGGTCCTCGGGCAGAAGGCGGACATCATCAAGCTCGTCAAGTCTGAGGTCACCGTCATCATTAACCTGATCAACACCCTGGTCAGCGAGGTTGCGGAGCTTCTTGACGAGACCACCGAGATCGTCGGTGACGAGAAGGACCAGATCATTAGCGCTGTCCTCGAGCTTGTCTTTGAGGTCATTTACTCCCTCCAGAAGGTCATCAAGGTCCTCGGAATCAGTAAGTTTAATATCCTTTCTACATTTGCAGCCAGTCAGTGTGCTAATCAAACCAACTAGCCATCTTCGAGCTCCTCGGCCCTCTCGTCTTCGTCCTCCTCTCCGTTGTCCTCAACCTCCTTACCACCCTCAACGTCCTGATTGCCGGCCTCCTTCAGTTCGTTCTGTCCACCCTTGGCGGTGTCATCAACCTCCTTCTCGAGGTCCTCAGCGGCCTCCTGCCTACCGTCCTCGGCCTCGTCGGCGGTATCCTCGACAAGCTCAACATTGGTGGCCTTATCTGCAACCTCCTCTAAATGCATTTCCACCATCTATCGCACCCTTGAAAGACTGAGTGTCATGCTCTGAAGTAGTAAAGGTTGCTTCTGACATTCTATCACGGCCACCTTCGGCTACCTTAGGCTCTAGGCATGCTGCGCGAAGGCAAAAAGTTTAAGTAGCGCACCTAGTTATAAAAGCTAATACCACAATTTTCATGATCTCTGCCGCAAAGTGACATTGACCTTTTTCTCCTGTGTCGCACTCGTCATAATTTATTCATAGTATCTCTCAAATCAGGTACACAACCTCCAAGACGCAGTAGCCAGTTAGTGCGATTGTCCGACTTTGATCTCCTCATAATTCGTACCGGCGTCAGAAGAAGGGTTATGGTTTTTTCTTGTCAACATTAGTGCATGAATAGACTACTTGTAGCGGCTATCATGCCCAAACCCAATGCAGATGCGTTGATCTTTTAGCTGGCTTACCGTTGCATGCGAGATGTATGTGGACACTTTGACTTTTCCCCTTACAATCTTCTTTCTTTTTGTTTTTTGTCTTTTATTTTAAAGATCCTAGACGAATCGGCTACGTCACTGATGTCCATCGCGCCTAATCAAGAATACACTACGAAGCTGTATAGGTCAACGTGACAGCCTAGCTCGAAGCTCGGAAGATAATCGATAGGTCTACAATCTGGGTAGACCAATTTTACTATGACTGTCAGGCATCTTATGATCGAGGCCGGCCAGCCCAGCATCAAGATCGTCTAACCACCTGGCTAAAAAGGCACCTTTGTCGATCGAAGAGAACAGCGGAAGCTGTCCACAAGCACCTAATTGGCTGCCCTAATCTGACATGGCTGGGCGGTGCAACCTGGCAGCGTTATCCACCATACACTTTCAGGTCGCCTCGCAGTAGTCCCGCACGCATGCATGTAATATGCATGCGGTGCCCGCGGTGGCTGAACTCCAACGGATTCTTAGAGCGCGGAGCGGTTGCTCACTCGACGCGACGCCTCAGAGTTCTCTGTTGCGCGTCCTGAGAACAAGGTGCAACCGAGTTGTAAGCTGAGTAGGGCGGAAGAACAGTTTAAACTCGCAAAGGAAACCATCTTGCGCACCCCCGGGTTGTGCGTTTATATAATGTCTCGAATCTGCCTATCATGAGGCTGATTGTCGGAAGTGTAATGGTTCGCGAGCGACACACCAGGGCCTTTGCAAGCAGCCAGTAATCCTAGGCAGCCAACCCCCTGTCATGAGGGCTTTGATAACCAATTGCAGGAGTTCCGAGGCGGGCGAACACACCATCAAACATGTCCTTTGCCAGCTAGCTGCAGATGACCGACCACTGAAGGGCCGGCAAGAAGCACTACATTGATGGTGTGCAGGTTTCCCCACGTTTGATCAAATGTGGTCGCCTTGTTCGTCATTTACGAAGGAGATACGGAGCGTCACCAACAATCCAACAACCACATGTGACTTGGCAGTACCCGAGCTACTTCGGAAAGCTGCTGCCTCGCCCCGACCAATGTTCTCCCAAGAAAGCCAGTCATTGCGCAGCGTGTCGAAAGTAGCAAGGCAAACAGCTGGCCGAAGATGACGCCAGGCAACAGCAGCACCGCCGCCCTCCACCTTTCTTTCATGTTCGGCTCATGCAGTAACACCATCCTCATCGTTTGAGTCACGCGGAGTCTCGGAGCAACATCAGACACAGCATTGAAGCAAGAAATATGCCCAGACACTAGGAGCAATGCGGTGATGAGGCAGTTTTCGCCGCGAAATGAGGTAAGTATTCCGGCAGGTGCAAAAAATATGAGAAACAGCTCTGCTTTGGCAAAGGCCTGTTTATATCCACAGCATCTTTGTTTATAAACGACCACTCCACCTCACTTCGTATCCGAGACATATGCAGCTAGGGTTCGTCCAGGCGAACCATTTCCATGCTGCCTGCAGCCTAGAGAAACATTAGAAACCAGCACTTTCTGCAGCTCCAGTTAGGAGGCTTCTTTCCTGAACTTTCCTCCCAACCCGAGGGGGATAAAAGCCGGTCAAGCCCTCTTCCGACTGATTTGTTCCTTTTCCATCCCAATTTACGGATTTGCTGCTGCCGCCACGTTGTCGTCATTTGATTTTTCTGACGCCTGTACCATGTCTTCTATCGATGCCGCTTCAGCAGACCGGAAGCCGGGAAGCACACCGTCCGATCCTGGCCCCATCGATAACATGGACCCCAGCAAGCATTCAATCGCAACCACTTCCACCGCGATACATCAAGCCAAATCTTCTGCAGGCACCAAGAATGGCAAGAAGATTTCGACTAGAGAGAAAGCCAAGAATCAGTCGAAAAAGAAAAGAATGAAGCACAACAGGCACGAATGTAGCATTGATGAGTCCTCCGCATCCGCTACGGACGACGATAGCCATCAGTTTGCCAACGACGATGTTTCGTCTGACTCGGATTCCACTGCTTCCGACTCGGAGGACGAGCCGTCTAAACGCAAGGCCAAATCGAAAAGACACGCTGGGACTACTACGGCCAAGAAGACTCGTTCCGTTGCTTCCCGTTCCACTAGGAAGGACAAGGTGAACAAGAAGCGCGATCCGTCGCTGTCTCCATCATCCTCTTCGTCTGATACCGACTCGGACTCCTCAAGCGACGACGACGACGAGGAGGATGAAGATGCCAATGACGGTCTGACCAAAGTCTCCATGACAGCCCAACAGATGCAGTTATTTCAGCAATGGCAACGCAGCAACGGCCCTTTACCGCTTGGCGGCAACAATGGTCCAGCTTTTTGGCCCCCTCCTCCCAGGCGCGGCGGCGGTCTTGGCTTGGGAGATACCGGGATCGGTGAGAATCCCATGTTCGGCAAAAGAGCTAGAGCTAGAGCACGGACAACACCGCAGTCGTCCAAAAAGAAGTCAAAGCTGGACTTCAAGCGCGTCGACCAAGTCTGGGACAGCGCTATCCACCAATACAAGCTCCAGGACACAGCGGCAACCACCTCGGATACGCAGTACGACGGATATGTTCTCCAGATCAGACGGACGTTTGACTGGGAGGGGAAGTACAAGGCCACAGTGGTCGACGTCAAGAGCAAAGTTCTACGCGAGAGTCTGCAAGAAGTAATGGGTAACATCAAAGGCGTCAGCTTAGTGGATGAGACGCCTAGAGTCGATCCCAACATGCTGTTTCTGTGGGTTCTGCGATAACTGGAGTGGAAGGCATCACGTGGCTGACCAAACTCCAGGTACTTGGAAGACTTCAGAAAGTTTGACAAGCAGCTGAAGAAGACGGCGGCGGCGGGCGCGGATAAGAAGGAACGCAAGAAGCACAAGAAGCACATCAAGACCAAGCGGCAGCATCTCAAGGTTCTTTTGAAGTATCTCGACAAGGATTATGCTCACGTCAAGAAGAGGTAATGTGATCCGACATGCTTAAAAGGGCGACTAATAACCATATATCAGTCTATATCCTATGCTTGAAAACGGACTCATCACCTTTGACCTGCTGTGGGCACTTTTTAAGCCCAACACGCTTGTCTACACAACGACCTACGGGTCTCTCGATGAGCCTCGAGTATTCAAAGTAGAGCAGGCGGAAAAGCTGACAAGCATGACCAAAGGCGAATTCTACTGGATTGACGGTAAAGTGGGTGTCACTTTACTGCATCTTGTCACTTTTGCGACGCTAACTTACACTACGACAGTATCTAGAGTTCGATGGTAAACAGTTCGGCTACGGCACTCTGTGCGAAGAAGTCTTGGACTTTCGAGGAGCCCGCAAGATCACTAGTCTCAGCGCATTCCCCCTCGACTTCCACAAAGATAAGGAGGCTGTCAAGGCCGCCCTGGTTAATCGGGGCAAGAAATTTGTGCAGCTCGGCGGCGTACACTACCGAAGCCACCACGGACTGGCGTATTACAAGAAGAAGAAGGCTGTGATCAAAGTCAATGTCAACAGTCGTGTGATGGTCGACCCCGCCATCCATCGCAGGATCAATCCCAATTACCAAGTCTCCGTGGTACGGCCCAAGGATCACGATGTTCTGTCCGACTCCGAGGATTCCGACGAGGAAAATCCTTGCGGTCAGCACTCAGATTCTGACAACGCGGGTGAGAGCGAAGATGATGCCTGCGGTAAGATGGTGACAAAGGTCGTGCGTGACGCAAAGGGAAGTGTTCACATGGTTCGGGTCTCAAAGTCCGATCTTGAGCTATCGACTCCGGCGGAGAAGCTCGAACAGGTCGAGGAGGCTGAGGCCGACAATCCATCCGATGCATCACGTCAAGAAGGCGAAAAGTCGAAAGAAGCGCCCGTGTTCTCGGAGGAAGACTACCTTATTGCATCGTCCGTTGTTCTGGGCTTTTCCTTTTCTGAGAAGCTGTGGCTTGAGTTTACCGTCTCGGGGATTGACGATATTCAATGGAACGACAGCGCATACGAGTCTCTCGTGCTCGAGCCCAAGCAGAAGGACATTGTTAAGGTAACCCAGTACTGATGTTCATTATGCGTGATGGGAGCTGACTTGGTGAATAGGCACTGGTTGAGTCGCACAAATACCACGCTGCCGAGAGCATTGATGACGTGATTCAAGGAAAGGGAAAGGGGCTTGTTGGTATGGTTTTCCATGCTATGAAGATTCCACTTCGTTCATTCATCTCTAATTGCCATGCAGCGGTCCTCCATGGGCCTCCTGGTACAGGAAAAACGCTCACAGCGGAGGGCATCAGCGAGCTGCTCAAGTGCCCCCTTTACATGGCATCCGCTGGAGAGCTCGGCACGGACTCGCGCTACCTCGAGATAGAGCTGCAGAAGATTCTCGACATTTGTCATGCCTGGGGCGCCATCCTCCTCCTTGACGAAGCCGACGTGTTCCTCGAGAAGAGGAACCTCCATGAGATTGCCCGCAACGCGTTAGTTAGCATCTTTCTGCGTCAGCTGGAGTACTTCCAGGGCATCCTGTTTCTGACGACGAACCGAGTCGAGGTATGTCTGTCCATGTATCGCTGTGTCTCAGGGCACGAGCTTACACCATAGAAGACGTTCGACGACGCTTTCCAGTCCCGCATCCACATCGCTTTGCGCTACGAGAGCCTTAACCAAAAGGCAAAGAAATCCATCTTCAAAATCTTTGTCGAGCGCGTCCGCGTCCTCGAGAAGGTTGACCTCAAGCCTTTCAGCGAAGAAGACTACGACAACCTTGCAAAGAACGACCTGAACGGCCGGCAAATCAAAAACACCGTCCGCACTGCGCAGGCCTTGGCCGTCAACAAGGGTGAGCCCCTGAGTATGGAACACATCAGGCAGGTCCTCGATGTCCAGAACAGCTTCGACCTTCATCTCAAGGGAGGAGAGTCGTACAAGGACGCCATGCGGAGCTACTACTGAGAGACTGCCAATAGCCAGTCTCTTCAACCACGAATGAAGACGATTTTCTAGTAGAGTTGTGTGTGTCGGCAAACTTTCCATAATTTGGCAGTTCTCGGAGGCAGCTTTTTTAGAGGGATGATGGAAACACATAAAGGGACCAGTCGGGTACTCATTCGTCGTAATCCTGAATCATTCCAAATACATGATCGATTCTATACCCAATGCATCCAGCTTTTGTCAACTTTGAATTCTGTCTCGGCCGTCTGTATGGTCCAGCTCTAATTCCATCACTGCCTCGGAAATCGATGTGGTCCCCATCTTCGTTTCTAAAGGGTCCCATAAGGCTCTGAGGAGATTCTTCCTGCCCCTTAGCGCGCAAAGTATTTTTCCGTATATCTGTGAACACAATGACGTAGCCAAAGTCATGGTTCGATGTAGTCCTTTCTGCATGGGGCCATGCCCCTCGCGTGAAAGCCGACTGTCATACGATCAAATCCTTCGGTGGCCAGTGGCGGGAGAAGCCGCCGAGACACCACGTCAAGAAAGTCACTCAATGCTGACGGAGGCGCGAATGTGTATAAGCGTGAGCTGTCAGCAGCTTGCCAACATTTGTGACTCAATTTTCTGTGGTTTTGATTATTATCCTATGCCTTTTTTTAGTCACTCTAGCATCTTCTGCGAGTTTCCTACAAGCAGCAATCTTATTGCTCTGTGACTATACTGGTATGTCATCCCGTCTATTCTTACCCTATGGTCGCGCTCTGCGTTGCGCCCTTGATGTCATCGCCTTGGACCCTTCTTTATGCCTAGGACCGACAGTTCTTCATTGGGCTGTTCAACCGCACCCCCAGGAGTGGCAAGAAGAGCGCTCCGTTGCTGAAGTCTTACTTTGACGCCTTCTTTCGCCGTGGCGTCTGGTTTGGACTGGGCTTCATCGCCCTATCGGTCATTACTACGGCTGCCACAAGTTCTTGGCCATCAGTCTAATTGAATCGTTGAATCTGTGGTGCCCCGTCGTTTTAGGTGAGACAGATGGATTGGAATACCACGGTGATGTCATCCGTGAGATTGCGTCACGACGCCGGTGAACCCCATCCATCTGCAAAGCCTTTCTGGTAATCATCGGAGGGAAATAATCCATGGATTTTCAGCACTTAATCGAAAAACGATTTTCTCTGTTTGTCCATGGTTTCAATTATACTCTCTGTGCGCGTAGGTGGTCAAATTGATAACATGATGTCGCCGGTGTCGTGCTATTTCGTTCTCCAGGTATCACTACTCTGTCATTAAGCAAGAGAACCTGGCTTCGCTGATTAATAGACTTAGTATTTATAAAGACGTGAGTTTGTATATCTATCCCTAATAATATACTTCCGGAAAGCTGATTGTAATCAGGCTGTGTAGTGATGGCAACCGACCTGAAGTAGACAGCGCTTTATTAGCAAAATACAAGCAGATGCCTACTGTCCTATCAGAGACTCCGGAAATGCTAGCAATCGTCCAGTTGTTCGTCAGTTACGCCGCTGCGCACACGTTCGCTCTAGTCGCTTGGGGCTTATATTATCTGTATGTTTCTGCTCCGCGTCCTCCATCAGTCCAAGAGCAGGACTATGACCGCCTAGGGCATTTCTAGCGCCTACTTCCGCCCAGGCGAGTATTCTAAAGCCAAGGCTCAAAGTGAGAAAAGCCGGCCCCAACTCGTCAAACTCCCCGCCATCCTCTTTCCATTTCTCAGCCCGTCTTGTCTCCGATAAGCAGATACATCGTGTCGAGGTCATCCTCCTCGTACCCTTCGACTAGAACCGTTATTGCAGTGATTTGTCTTTTATGCAACTCGTCTCTCTCAGTAAAGAGCTTAGACAGAGATAAATAAGGAGGGCTCTTGGTTAACTCGTCCCATCCTACGCTACCTCTTTTCACAGTAAAAGCCTTCTCTTGAACCCCAATTGCGTGGCGCGTCTTTGCAATAGCTTGCTTTGTTTCTTTGTTTGTGATGTATTTGGCCCGGATGCTGACGATCCCGTTGAGAGGGATTCCAGCTCAATCTAGGACGAGAGCCAAAATCTCACGCATAGGAAGTCGAGGTTTACTATCTGCGAAATTCTAAGCACTACTCACAGTAAATTTACTTAAAGAGGTGTCGATAAAGAATTCGTTTAATGTCTTCGAATTGCGACTGACTGACCATCAGCAGCCGTCATTGTTAGTGTCTACTTTGTATCTATATCTTTGAAGAGTATCGTTCTGTCCGGATTTGAGACCAGATATAGTTTTCAGCAACGCGAAAAAGACGTATAGGCAGTAGATGGAAAAATTCATTGTCGCGATACGAATGAAGTGGCACCAAGGCGCACATCGTCGCGGGTTGACGTTGACTTATGTATAGAGTAGCAGGAGACATTGCTGCGAACCGGGTCATAGTCTCAATGCACCTTGTGCTCTGTTTATACCCCACCTGACATTGAACTTAATCAAGTTGGCCTACTAATTATTCGGGTAATTTCCGTCGGATACCTCTACTATGGTATGATGGGTATATTCAACCAGTGTGTCAAGTATTGACTTATACACGGCCGAGGATGGTACGCAGCCTGTAGAGACTTAAGAAAAGCTGACATAAGCCGTGGTTGCTTGATTATATGGGAAAATGATCACTAGATACGGATAAGTCCGATGAATTTCGTCCCTTTGGTTGGCTAGTTGGGCGACGTGGATCGGATCCACGGGGTTAAGCTTCGGCCCGATACAGCAGTACCTGTAAAGCGATCGTTGGAATCGATCGTCCTAGATCTTCTAATATGTTAGCTACAAGCTTCGATAAATTCAGTTCTTCGGGTTAAGTATCCTTCTGGTAGCCGCTCATGCGTGCAGACATCCAGAATATCTGCAACATGAGCCATCAGACATGTTGGCCAACGTTTTCGGCTACTGCAGCCTGCAGAGCCCACTGGATCAAAGGTCATTCAGGATTACTATAAGCACACCTTGGCACTTGGCAATTTCTGTTTTAATGTAAATAGGTGTGTATTTTGATTGGCCCGCTCTTCACAGTAATTAGTATGCGCTGGCAGTAGTGGGTAGTGGGTGCTGGCGATAGTGGGCAGGGGCTGAGGAGGGGTATAACGCCAGGTTAGCCTCAACGTGGTCCTATAAAACCAAGTTCAAGCGACAAATGCGCGAACATAGTATGGGCAAATTTGTTCGCCGAATTCGTTTGACAACAAGGACGTAATTAGAATACAGAATCACGGAGGGTGCGAAGACCACACGCCTCATGGATGGATGGCCATCCGGCGCCGCGTAGCCAGTTTCTGAAAAAAGTCCTACCGCGACCCTGCCCTCCTGTCAAATGTGCTACTTGCGAAGGCGGGGGGTAGGCTGGGGCAACATTGATTTCGGCTTCCGGCATCCCAGGTCGTCGTGCAAAGGCCGGGATTGTGGTGATGACCGACATGTGCATTAGTCTCGTCTTTTTCTTTTTCCTGACTGCGACTCCCTTCAGAAACGGACGATCTGCGGCCTTCCAGAGCGAGGTTCCAGCTTCGGATTATGTGGTTGGGTGTCGGCTTGAATCTGTAAGCTCGGATGTCCGAGAGACTGAAGCACGGCCGTTAGCTACGACGATTCACGAGGGCATATCTTGCCGTACAGCCGACACGTCTGGACTATTTTTGGTCTGTTCGCATTCGCGGGATGTGGGAGGCGACCGTCTCAGCCACTCACTAGAAGGGTGAAATGCAGATTTGACAGTCGACGCCACCTATTGAGGAATTGGCCTTCACAATACCTCCCTTTGATACCTGAGCCTCTGTTTCTTGGCATGCTGTGAGGTAACCTTTTATGCAGCCAAGTAGTATTTGGGACACATGCAGCAAATAGCTGACAGGTGCGCGCCCTCAAGACCTAGTCCTTGCCACCACGAATCTCCTCATTCACCTATCAGGAGCAAAATGTGAGAATGCCACTCCCGGAAGAGCATTGTTCATCCTTCAAGAGCCAATCCAAAAACCCCGGTACCCGGACCAATCATCGATCAGCGAATGAACACGACCGGTGAAGGCTATGTCGAGTTCTTTGAACCTACACGCGGCATCCGAACATTGGGATTGAGCGTTTGGTTACAAGGTTTGACTCCTTCAGCTTATTTCAAAGATTTCCGTCGGAAAACTCGACTCACTAGTGATTCCACGAGGATAGCAATTCAAGTCATTCGTTCTTTTGCCCACGGGCCCCCCAGGGCTCTCGTACCCCCTGACGCGGGGGGTGGGCATCAGGCTATGATTTTGGAGACGGCACAATGGGAACGCCACGTAAGTCGACAGCTGGGATGGAAGGCAAAGTGATCGCCCGAGAATTATCTGACACATGAGCCAAGCCGTTGACAGCCACAGCCTCTCGCGGCGATCCCGCATTGGAAACCTCCCATGCCATGTGGTGGCACTGGTTGTCCTCTTCGTGGAGTCGAAACATCGTAACCGTGCCTCATTGTCTGAAGCGAACTAATGGCTCCTGCATTCTCTCTCGGGACCGAGCTCTCGGTGATCAGTACATGTAGAGAGGCGGGTATCATGCAGACCGGGTATCCTCTCGTTGCCACCACCAGACTAGCTTAACAGCAAACATATAACTAGAAGCTGATGTTGCTGCCATTTGCAATCAAGCTATAAATTATCCAGTATTCACACCCAGTCATTCGCTCCACCAATCTCTACACATTCGTTCACTCCGGCCCAATCTCATTGCCCTTGTTCCAGGCATTCCTTACTAGGTCAACATGATGGCCCGGTCAAGTAAAGCAGTTGTTCTTCTTACGGCACTCACGGCCATTGTCGCCGCTTACCCTGGCATGGGTCGGGTACCCAATGGCATGACCCACGAGGACCTGGTGGCAAAGCTGGGCCGCAGCGACTCCAACGGAGCCGACTACGGCGCCCAGTCCGACGACAAGGAAGCCATCGGCGACCTCCTCAACGTCCCAGATAACGACCTCTCTGATGTCGGAAAGGACGTCAAGGGCATCTTGACCGGCGATGGCAATGCCATCTCTGATGACACTCAAGGCAACGTCCCCGACCTCGGTAGCGATGAGTGTAGCGCGGACAAGTGCTGCGTCTGGACGCACGTCGCCAACGATCTGATCACCAAGTTCCGCGACGATAACGGCTGCACCGAACCTGCCCGCGCGTCCATCCGCTTGGGTTTCCACGATGCCGCCGGATGGAGCAAGGGCACCGGCAACCTCGGCGGCGCTGACGGGTCCATCGTCCTCGCGGCCGAAGAGATCGGCCGGCCCGCCAACAAGGGCCTAGAGGAAATCGTGACACAGATGAAGGTATGGCACGACAAGTACAGCAAGTTCGGCGCCGGCATGGCCGACCTGATTCAGTTCGCTGCGAAGACGGCCACCGTGGCGTGTCCCGGCGGGCCGAGGATCAAGACGCTCGTCGGCCGCAAGGACTCATCGGTGGCGGCCCCCGACGGCCTGCTGCCCGATCCTAGGGATGACGCGGACAAGCTGATCGAGTTGTTTGGCAACAAGACCATCACTGCGCCGGGCCTTGCAGCGCTCGTCGGCGCACACACTTCTAGTCGCCAACGGTTCTTTGAGCCGGAGCGCGCAAACACTCCCCAGGACACAACGCCCGGAGTCTGGGATGTTGTCTTCTACCAGGAGACTTTGGCTGCGGGGCCTGATGACATCGTCACCTTCCCCAGTGACATGGTTCTGTCAAAAGACCCTAGATCTGCCCCGGCTTTTAAAACCTTTTCACAGCAGGCGCCGTTGTGGGGTGCTGTAAGTTGTCGCTGCAGTGATCTTCCAACGAACATGGCTAACTCGCGCATAGGCTTACGCCAGGGAATATCTCCGTCTCAGTCTGCTCGGGGTGTTCAATATTAACGAGTTGACTGATTGCACGAAGGCGCTGCCTGCCGGGGTAAACGCTCAGTGATAGTTATTAGACGGCTCCAATACGATCTTTGTTATCATGCTGCGGATGATATAGAGAAAGTCGTTGTATCAAGCCTATAAAGTAGCATCGTTGCGTAATACCCTAAGTGAATGGTGTATAACCACGTCAATCCTCAAGTGAAATCCCCAACGTGCACACTCAATCCCACCTGCATTGGTATCAATAGGAAAAAGTCACACGCCGAAGCTTGTATCGAGAGTGGGAGTAGAACCATGGTTTTGCTGGTGCTGTTAGCCATTCCCCTGCGTCCTTTGTAGTCAACCTGCCGCATGACGCGACGAGTGAACAGCATCATGATCGCCAGTACATTGTCCACGCCCGTGACTCAGCCGGCAAACCTTGAAGCTGCCTCGATCTTCGAGGTACAGAGCTATGGTCGCTTGAAAGTCCAGCTGGTGACCATTGACGACTCTCCAAGGTTGTAGTTGCCGTTGTTATCGCTGGTACGTATATACGAGCGCCTACGTACCAGCCCGTTGCCACTCGCGCATATATGTACGCAGCCAGAGTTGAAGCGAAATGAGATCCAGCAGTTACCATGAGTGCAACATACCTTTCGACAAGATTTCTTTTTCAAGAAACAGATCCGAACCACTGTGTTCAAGCTTCATGCCGGGTGGGATATTTCGGCAGCACGAAGCAAGAGATTCGTGGTAATGTTGCCCGCGAATTTCTTTCATCAACAACCATTCATAGAAATAATTATTGTGTTAAGGACTAGCTAATTATGCTATGTATCCGCTGCTAAATCGACTTCAGTTTCCCTTTGTCCTGCTGACTAACTTACTTTCAACCCAAGCTGAGAATGCCACAGACTGGGCATCTACATATCTCTGTACAAAGTCTGCGACAAATATTGTTACAGGCAAGAAGAAGACCGTCGCAAGGATAACGCTGATAGCCCAGCTTACACTTGAAGAGTTTGCCTGAAAAGGTGATCCGGTAACTGCAGCAAAAAGCCGAAGGAGGTGTACGCCAAACAACCATATGATGGAATGGTGAACAAGGTAGATAGAGTAGGAAATGCGGCCCAAATACTGAGAATACCGATTTGTGAAAATTGGTTTGATAACCGGGGATTTGTCGATAGTGAAAACAAGCCAGACAGCAGCGATAGGAAGCCAAAAGTTGTCTCCTCCGCCATGGCGGGCAGGGGTTAGAGCGGCTATAGTCCTGAACCCTGGCGCAATGGGAGCCGTGGCTTCTGGCCATGAGAGAAGCCAGAGAGCACCGATGAAAGAAGCGATTTGGAAAGCCTTCTTGCCGACATTATCTTTTCCAGACGAGAGCAATGAGGAAAACGAGGATCCGAAGCTCTCAAAAGTCATCGGAGTTGACGTGAGTGGTAGCATTAGGGATGCGGGCTCGTGCGTATTCTGCTTGGCTTGGCCATAGAAGTTGAGTGTGGCTAGGCAAAGCCCAGAGAGGAAGAGAAAGAAGTGCCAATAGCCGCTATGAATGGTGTATGCCATGAGGAAGACGCCGAGGAAGATTCGGATCCTAGGGCGAAGTCGGTAAAAGGCGACGTGTGTCAGAAACACAATTAATGACCCTTGATACTCAATCGGAATCGTCCAAAGTACAGTGTCGTAAGCAAAATTATTCCCCCGATCCAGGTCCCTGGAGAAGGGGTCTGACAATGTGCCAAATGCCGACCACCAGCTCTTCATCTGGCCGGAGAAAGTGTCGAGTACAGGTGGCCTGAAGTGATAACCAGCTTGGTTTGGTACCGCCTCGTTCTCGTAAAGCTTTAAATATGCCAGACAGGCCACCGCGAGTGAAGTTGCCATGGTTGGAAGAAAGAGTCGCAGGTATCTTCGAAACACGGAGGAAGCAATGGCGGTCGTGAAGTCGCCATTTTTCGGCTGTACCGTGAGCTTTGCAGGTTTATAGCTAAGTGCATAGCCAGAGATGACGAAAAATACGCAGACTGCTGAACGGCCTGAAACAGCCAGTCGCACAATAGGAATTTGCAAAAACATTGGATGGTCGTCGGTCATGAAGCCGCGTCGCATGTCGGCAGGCATGGCAATCAGGCTCCAATGATGACAAACGACAAAGAAGGCAGCTATGCCACGCAGTCCATCTGTGTCCGAGCATTAGTGGTGAGGTAGACATGAGAGGGGCAAAAAGCGTATTACCAAGCCATGCAGACGGATGAAGAGGTCGAGGTTCCGCGTTGGGGGGCGAAGGGTGCAGAAATGTAGGCACGAGGATCCAGAATACTCGTTTGCCGTATCTCTGCCAAGTGGGCAAGGGTCGGGTGATAGAAACGGCATCATGGAGAAATTCATCTTCGAATCCCGCTTCCAAAAGTTTTGAATGAAGATTTACATCCTCTACTGGAATAGAAGAGTACTCTGAGTTGTCACAAGACAGGGACTCGAGGTCAAAATTCGGGGCCATTTGATTCTGGATTTCCCACAGACCAATAAGATTGTTGTGCTTGCCGGCAGCTTGAGACCACAGTGATGAAGATTGTCGAATGTAGTGAGAATATCCAAGTGGTGACAACGAGATGCACAACAAGGAGGAAGAAGGGGGTCTATATCTCAGTCAACTCATTTCCCAAAGTACAAAGATGGGTCCTGCCGACCTCGACAGCAGGCTCACCACATACAGCTACGTGAGCCGCCGTAAGCAGACATATTGACGTGTTGAATATCGATGGGCAGCGCACCCAAGCTGACTGCCAACTACCTTAATCTAGTGATGCAACTCAAGACGATCCCAGGGCTAATACTCGCTAAGTTGGAGCTGCACTAGCTGCTATCAGTAAGGGTATGTTACACTTGTCATTTGACAAGTCCCTCGGCCCGGCCAAGCGACCGGAGACGGAAGCGCACGGGCGGAGATGATCTGCTCTGCCTAGACAAGCTATGTTGACAGCAGTGTTTGCAAGTGTGCAAGTGTGCCGCAACCGTACAAGTACTGCCAATCTGTTGACCAACGTTGTCTTATATTATCTTTGTGTACAACACGTTGTACAGAGCTAAAATCCTAGACATGTTACTTTGGAGAGGCGTTACATCATAGAAAATCTGATCTATAGCAGCCTCCCGCTGCCAAGCTTTCTTCCTGTTTCCGTTTTCGGCAAGTCTCATAGTCTCTTAAGTTAGGAGCATCAAACATTTGGAAGCTGCCGACGCCCTCATCGTCTGTATCACCAGCGCGAATACCGTATTTGGCAAGGCGTAGATGTTTGTACCAATCCGGTAGCTTTTCTGTGGATGTTCTTGTTTAACCGAACACAACAGTCCATTCATCTGTCAATTCATGACAATCGCTTTTCCTCCGATCGCGTGACACAGCAGCTCTGATAATCGAAATTACTGACCTCATTAGGCCGGTCTGGCCTTTTCCTGGGCTCATGGCAACAGATGCGGTAGGTTAATTAGCGCAGAAGTGCGGCCTCAGCGCACGTCATCCATTCGGAATATGTGGTGACTGAGCCATTTAGCCAGATTTATACCATGCCCACCTGGTTGATCCCGGACAACGGCAAGAGACGCAGCGTTTTTGATAGTAGGTTCAGTTTCAAGCAGCTCTTATATTCATGGAAGTAATGTTAGCTAGGTGGGTTATATATGACAACTCATTGCCTACACGTTTCTGTAAAACGCCCAATACCCAGCGTCTTTCGTCGCCTCGTCCTCTTCTTGACCTGTGTATAATATGATACTGGAACAGGGTGGGGCGATCAGCCCACTCTACAGCGATTTGTTTGTCTTTGATTAGACAGAGTAGTCTTAAGAGAGTTGCCCGATCGGAGGATATAAGCAGAGATAGCAGCATAGATCGGAAGAATAACTCACTTTTCACTCATCTTTCGAGACCTACCTTTGCCCTGATCGAACTAGAGCCTCTATCATAGTTTACCTTTGGATGTGATAACATAAGACGATGAGGAGAATCTTTCCTCTGATTGACCTATCCACTTAGCTCTGATCGAACCTCTCCCTCTTCGATCGGGCGGGATATTCTAGGCATATCAGAGGAAGCATCTTGTGTTGCCTCTGAGGGTAGTGGTGTTTTCCCATTTCCAAATCACCGCACAGCTTAGGTCCCGTCTTGCCCTACGCGCTTACAATACCATCAGGGTAAAATCGGTTCCGCATCCTGTAGAATATAGTCCCTGAAGTGTATTCGGTTGGTCGCGGTCGATCTGGAAGTCAGACCTATTGCGGTGCTCCTTGATGTGGTTCGGGATGTCGTGGTTTCCTTGAATGTCATCGTGGGTGACATCGCCTCTGCCAAAGCTACAAACTGTCAGTTTTGACACAAACAAGTCTGGGTCCTTGAACTAGGGCTTACCAAACTGGGAGTGAAAGAAAGAGTTGATCTTCTGCGCCATCCCGTCAACGGTGCTGAAGCAATAGCTGCAGTGCCAACTGCCATGGTAGATGCTGTGGTCGTTCGCGTTATGGCGGACATCGCTTGGCAAGACGGTATTCTCGCCTTGGTATAGAGCTGCGTGTGGATGGATCCAGTCCTTTTTGGATAGCCATTGATACGAGTAGTAGTAAAACTCAGAGTGTATACTTGGCAATGCAAGGGAGGAAGGGGCAGATTGTGAGAATTTCGATTTTGTTTCCGACCACTCTCCTAATGATTAAATACTTGTGCATATATGCAATATATCTCTCTGTAGCGATAAGAGTCTTGGTAACTGCGTTGAATCCAAACTCGATTAGTCAAATGAAGTACCGCGGCACGTTGATCAAGCGCCCCCTCGCATCCGACCGACGCCTTTCCATTGGGCAAGTCTGCAATGCTCCTGATAAAAAGCACTCTCCCTCCCTTGTTCCCATTGCCGCTGCAATTCATCCCTGTGGGCCCTGCAGCCCTTGCTCCGGCGTTTGTATGTTGCACTTAACGATACTCAGACCGCAATTTTCCTCTCCCTGTGATCACAACAGCTATAGCAAACTTTCTTGCATCCAATTCCCTCGAAACATGTGTCTCTGATGGTTTCCCTTGCCATTCTCCAGGACAAGACCTGCACATGTTTTACGCCGAGATCCTTGCCGGCGGTGTGCCCGATATAAATCTTCCACGCAGCAATGCTCGGAAAAGAGGCTTGTTCGGTGGTACCACTGCCGGCTATTGTCATAACAGGTATCTAGGTAATAAACGCGGTACCGCTGCATGCAAGCCTCGGCGTCCTGCCTCAACTTTCCAACCATCAATATCTCCTCATCTTGAACTTCGTTTAGCCTACTTTTGCCCGCAATCTACATCGCTGTCCCCAACAGAGCATCGCAGACGTCACCGACGACTCTCGGTTTCCTGCATATATTTCCTGTACACAATCTTATACCATCATATCAGTCGCCAGAGCTTCCAACGAACAACGGAGCCATGAGCTTGCTGCCGACGAAGGAGGGTCCAATCGGACCCGTGCATGCATCCACTCACCCCGCCTTCTACATCGCGTACGTGCCACCTTGCCGGAAAGCTTGTCATCGTTAACCGTGTCGTAGGAGCTGGATCTTATTTTCCAACCTTACAATTCTGTTTAACAAATGGCTCCTTGATACGGCAGGCTTCAGTATGGGAACCCGTACTTGCGGCTCTAGCTCCTGACTGACATTTCGCAGAATATCGTATGTTGACCGTCATCCGTCACAGTCACTACGATTTCATATGACAATCACTAATAACCGCAGCCGTTATTCTAACATGCTGGCATCTTGTATTCTCTACGTTGGCGACCCAAATATTGGCGCGGACCACCACTCTCCTTGACGGGCGCCACAAGGTCCGAATGACCAGCCGCATCTACATCCGGGCCGTCGTCCCCATCGGCTTGCTGTTCTCCGGTTCCCTTGTATGCTCCAACCTGGTGTACTTGTACCTCTCGGTCTCCTTTATACAGATGCTCAAGGCTGCAGCTCCCGTTGCCGTCCTCCTCACCAGCTGGATCTGGGGCGTCGCCAGCCCCTCTGTGAAAACCCTTTACAACATCCTGCTCATTGTCGCCGGCGTCGGGCTTGCGTCTTTGGGGGAGATTGAGTTCTCATGGGTCGGTTTCGTCTTCCAGATGGCCGGCATCGTCTTCGAGGCCGTCCGTCTAGTCATGATCCAGGTCCTGCTCAAGGGCGACGAGAACGCACAGCAGATGGACCCCCTCGTTAGTCTATACTATTACGCCCCAGTTTGTGCCGTCATGAATCTGTTTGTCGCTTGGGCAAGCGAGGCCAAAACTTTCCAAGTGCAAGATCTTTACAAGACGGGCTTCCCCATGCTGCTCCTCAATGCTGCCGTTGCATTCATGCTCAATGTCTCGAGCGTTTTCCTGGTAAGTACTCCACTTCCCTTCACTCCAGTCCGGACAAACATTGAAAAAGAGATCAGATCGGCAAAACATCCGGTCTCGTCATGACACTCACCGGCATTCTCAAGAATATATTCCTCATTTTTGCCTCGATCATTATATGGCATACGAGCATAACTTTCATGCAACTCGTCGGCTACTCTATTGCCTTATTCGGACTTGTCATCTATTCCATTGGCTGGGATCAGCTTAGGGCTTTGAGTAGTAGGAAACTGGTATGAGAGCTATTGCTGTTAAGTAAAATAGACAATCAGACGACCGTGCTTTGACTACACAACGCGAGAACAACCAAGTAAACAATGGCTAAGTATAGGTGTCTGGTTCCGCCGTAACTGTTAAGGTAGCATCCAGATACTGTAGTGTATCGTCTGACTGATCCGACCAAGCAGACCACTTTTACTCCTACTCTCATTAATGCCTGTAAATGCGAAACAGTGCCCATATTTTGATTTGCGTTCCTCCGTTAGTCATCCTCGTCTATTTAAGTCTCCGGCTATCCCAGTCTGCTAATCAATCAGGACAAGTAGGAAGACCCCCTCATCTACTGCTCAAGTGTAGATCTTCTTGTTATCTACCGTCCCGTACCAATCGCAACAGGAAGAATGTCACAGAGTTCACTGCTTCGACGGTCAGACAATCAGGCAAAGTCTAGCTACATGAATTCACAGCAACCTAGTCAAGGTTTTGCGCATGTTGGAAGCTGTGGCGAAAGGCTGGCAGGAACCGCAATCTATACCGATCTCTGATATGTCTTGGCGACTGATCCAGGTAGAAATACTGTAGATTCCTGGCTCGGCAAGGTGTCCCGAAACAGCGTAGAGGCCACTGCTGGACACGCGAAGGTGTTCTGGCAACAGACGATGCGGGCCTCAGCTGCAGTCCAAGGGCAAAATGTAAGACGAACTGTGCCGATTCTATCTAGTTAAATCCGTCCTAGATACGGAGTACCCAACCTCCATTTCCCCGGACCGCTCCACATTTGTTGGCGCTACACTGTTGGACACCGCACAAAGACAGAAACGGCGTCGCCTGTGGTATCGCGATACGTATGCAAGGCGGTCCCTCGTAGGGTCGTACGAGTACGCAGTGATACAATGCTATGGTAGTAATACACAGTGTGCAAGCATAAAGTTTAATTCTCGATACCGTGGTTATATAAAAGAAGGTTTCTGAATCGCAATGCAGTGCAATAGAACCTGGTGACTAAACCTCCTAGCACCATGTTTTCAGAGATATTTCCCCTAACCGATATATCCAGTGCTTCTGCCTCTGGATACTGTCGCTTTGATTGTCCTGCCCGCCAATTCTGTTCCTTTACGTATTGAAACGGCTAAAGTTTGAAGGAGAGGATGTGAAGTAGACGGGTAGGCACTGGGTGAACAGTGCGGGGGTTGGCGAGCAGGGGATGATAGAATCCCGACAAGTAGACCATGAGTTGGCATACTAATGATAAAACCGTGTCCCCTTAAAGGCCTATTTCCCATTGTTATTGAAAGAAAGGGTTGCCTAGAAAAGTTGATTCCCCCTCGGTCTTGGTTTTCCCGTGTCCCGTTCTGCTCATTCTGTTTGTATAAAGCGAAGCTTCGCATTGTCGTTGGCGGTACCGGTTTGTCAGGGCTGCCATCTTTAACCCCATCACTACGCCGGCAAGATATAAATCGCAGCTATGCTAGCCATGGCCGTCAACAAGAACCTCGTCTTTCTCTGCGCCGTGACGGTCACGTTCCTTTTAACTGCCACCTTCCACCAAGCCAGTATCCTATCTGATGGCGTGAGCACACTATACAAGGGGTCAGGCAAATCTGCCTCCTTGGTCAAGCCTCGATACATCTTTGTGGATCTGGGCGCCAACCGAGCGGACTCGCTCGAGGCGTTCCTACAACACCCGAACGCGAAGTTCCAGTTCGATTTCCCAAGGCCCTCTTGGGCAACGCACGAAGAGGCCGGTGAGTCGAGAAAGAAAACACCCCCCCCCCCCCCCATGCTCCGAACCGACAGGAGTGGGTGAATGAACGCGTGGGGAAGCAGGTCACTGACAATACTCGGGCTTTTCGTCCGACTACAGAGATCTACCTATTCGAGGCCAACCCGGTCTTCAACCCAGACCTCGTCGAGGCCAAGGAGCGCTACACGGCACAAGGGAAGACGATAGAGGTCTTCCCGTCCACCGTTGCCGACGTCATCGACGGCACCCGCACATTTTACCTCGACACCGTCAACGCGGACCACGACTTCTGGGGCTCCTCGACATACGCCAACCACGGGGACGTCATCAACTCCAAGAGCACCGGCACCGTGCTGTCGGCGGTCAACATCGCGCGGTGGCTGCTCATGAACACCCTGCCCCGCGACTTCGTCGTGGTCAAGATGGACATCGAGGGCGCCGAGTACGACCTGATCCCCCACTTTGCAGAGATGAAGGCGTGGTCCGTCATCGATCACCTGCTCGTCGAGTGGCACACCAACCTGCCCCAGGAGGCCGCCAGGCAAAAGGCGGCCGTGGCGTTTGCGAAGCTCAAGGCCGAGGGCGTCAACGTCCCGGAATACAGCTCCTATGCATAAGGAGCTGCTACTGTAGAGATCCGGCCCTGTGTGTTTGCTTCGAGGATTGTAGAATAGCGCGCTGGACACTCGGGCATGCGCGAAAGCCCATGATGGATGGTGTTGTAGAATTACGTCAACCGACTTGATACCCCCCCCTGTATGTTTGTTTGTTTCAAATTGACCAAATGCCCGAAGGCTGTATAGTATTTCTATTCATGTGTGTGACAAACGTGAAACTCTAAAAAAGCGCGATGTAACACCAAGCCAGGAAGTCAAGCATTCATTCGTCTTCATGTTTGTGAGAAGACTGAATCGAAAACGGAACTGTGCATATATATGCAAGAATGGAACAAATCATCAGTCAAAGGCAAACAACACAACGTGGGTCTCTTCACAAGTCACGAGAGCAAACTAGCGTCTTTCAAATCTGATCGATTATGATGTTAAAAAAAATTCAAAAACATGCAGTTGGGTACTATGTATAGGTAAGAAGTGGTTTCCCGGCTGACGCCCCTCCCACTCAGTGGAAGCAAACAAAGCGCTCCGGGACTTTTGTCAAGCAGTCAAAAAAGGTGCTTTTCCTCCCTCCGTCGAATTCGTCCCCCCATCCTCCCTTTTTTGATGGATTTCCACCCCGCTTCGCTACTCCCCCCGGTGATGCCATGCGTATAGGTATCAAAGAATTCATTCATCGCTCGTAGTCAAATACGTCATTCCTCCTCCCAAGAGGACCCCAGCCTCTGGAGAGAGAGCGAGAGAGAGGGAGAGGGAGAGAGAGAGAGAGGCCTCTTAGATAAGGAGCCCGCCAACGAGGCCGGCGGCAGCCATGCCCAGGCTGAGCAGACCCCAGCGCACGTCGCCGCGGGACTCGATGCCGGCGCTGGGCATGCCAGACATGGAGGGCATGGAGGGCATGCCGGGCATGCCTGACATGGATCCGGAGGGAGAGTCGGAGGTGGCGGAGCCGGGGCTGCCGGAGCTGGGAGCGCCGAGCTTGCCGCCGCTGGTGGAGCTGGGGGCGATGTTGGCCTGGGCGGCGGCGGCAGCCTTGGCGTACATCTCTACGGTCTTCTTGCCGTTGGCACTGCGTCAGGGTGTTAGTAGTGTTCTCTTGAATGAGAGCCGGGTAAGGGAGAGAGAGAGAGGACGTACGGAGGGTTGATGACGCCAACCATGCCTCCCTGGCAGTGCTTGCCGGTGGCGCAGTAGAACCACTTGGGGTTCTTGTCCTTGACGTCGAGGGTCCAGACCTGGGCGCCGACGCCCGAGGAGACGGGGACGGGCCCGCTGAAGAAGCCGGTCGTGGTGCCGTTGGACATGGGCATGCAGGGGGTCTCGAAGGCGGACTGGGCGACCGAGTGCGCCATGGGGTAGAAGTGGAACTCGACCGAGTCGCCGACGGCGGCCTTGATGTCGTTGGGCGAGAAGGTGAGTCCGCCATCGCCGACCTTGACGACGTGAACGGCGCCCATGACGGCGGCGGCGGGGAGGACGGCTGCGAGGACGGTTGAAGCGTGCATCTTGGCGGAGTTTTTGTGGTTTTTGATATACTGTTGTGGTTGTTGTTGTTGTTGTTTTTGGTTTTGAGGAAGAGGGGGAAAGGGTTGATTAAGAGATTATTATAAGCGCCTGGCTGTTTTAAACAATGGGTTGATAAGAAGACTGTTTCTTTGGTTTGATTGGGGAGAACAAGACTCTTGGTTACCGACGGCGAGGGACCTCGTCTTCTTATACACGTCAAAAGGTCTTCCCCTCGGTTGGGTGACCCAGAATCGCAGGAAACAACAGCAACGCTTTCCAAACGGATCCTCCCCCCTTGGAACATACCCAGGCCTTGCACGCGCCCTTCCCTTCCACACACTTGAACCCGCACACAAAAGCCTAGGTAGCAGTCCGTCCCCTCTCCCGGGATGACTGGCTGTGTCGGGATCCGTAACCCGTTCCGCCTCCTTCAAAACAAGGGTGCAGCAGGACCTGGTGGCCTCTTCCTCGTCTACCGCGTCCCCGACCACGCCGCTCGGAAGCAGAGTGACCCTTGGGAGCGGGTCGTGTCGGTCGCGAATCACCAGGCCAGATAGGTAGATGATGGGGCGAGACGGAGAGGTCGGAGGTGAGGTGAGAAACAAAAAGCAATAAGCCATCGGCAATTAAGCTCCGCCCCACGGATGGAACACCTTCCAGGGTCCCATCCCGTCTCTGCGACCCCTGGCCGGGGTTGTCTGACATCCGAAAGTGGTGCCTGGAGGCGAGAACAACGCGTGCAGGCCAAGGATTCGCAGCGCCCATCACTCAGTAGTAGCAGCCCTTCCCCCCGGATTGCAGGCCGCGATCCTTGAGGCGCATCAGACGTGCCGATTCTTCGAGTGACGCCCGTTCGAAACCAAGCTTTTCCCACGTCAGAGCTGCCGCGGTGCCGCGATGCCGCGCTGCTGCATTGTGGGACTGTCGTACTGTTGCACTGTTATAGAGAACCTGGAACGTATCTACCTACTATGCAGACTGGTCCCAAGCGGTACCGAGGCACCATGGCACACCGTGAAACTATGGTGGTAATGGCAGTATGGCAACTATGGGGGGGGGGGGGGGGGGG
>JASUDE010000401.1:30137-43874 GCA_034509685.1 Colletotrichum cereale | reverse complement strand
CCCCCGCCCGACAATGATCCGCAATCGATCAGCCCGCGGGATCAAATGACATCAAAACTCCGTGCGTCGTACATTTAATTACCTTTGCAGCGTATATTCGAGCGTTCATCTCGATATATTGCGCGGATGGTTCCGTGCCAAGACCGCGGCTTCTTCCAATGTTCAATGGACAAGCATCATCGATATATTCCTATGGGACCTTGCACGTCATGAGACCAAAACCTAGCGCACGAAACAATAGAGAGAGAGTTATCAGCAGTAGCCGAAAGAGGCTTGTACTCAACATACGCCCGCATGCGTCACTCATACATGACAATAGAGCCTGGCTAGATGAGTCAAAAAACTACATAAATTGATCATTCACTGTCAAACACTCCCCACGAAACGCGAACAGGCTAAACAACCTTATGGCAGAATGAGATGGTTCAAGGAACTACTTGCTTACCGCCGCCCAATGGGTTGGTTTGATGACGAAATAATTTGGGTTTACATGACTAGGTCGTCCCTCGTCCCCTGGTTCCTGACGAACCCTTGACAAAGACGCTGTATTCGTATGCACTGACGTGAAGCCAAAAGTACTGATAACAGAAAAGAATATACCCCCGAATAGCAACAAACCCCAACTGGGTTGCGAGTATCCAGCACAGTTGCAACTCTCTTTCGCAACCCGACCCAGTAAAAACGCACTCACCTTACTCAGTAACCCTAGCACATCCTGCTCCCTATCATATTCGGCTAATACCGAAGGAATAGTCCAAGATCAACCGACTACCTGGTCTCGCCCCCCTTTCTCCCCGGGCAGGGAACGGTTAATGAGACAGTTTCCCCCCTCTGAACAGCGATTCGTATGGTTTCCCGAGCCGATCGCAATGCCGACGATTGCTCTCTCTCGGCGCGAGTCCACAGTTCATTCACAAGGGAGGAGAGGGGGAAAAAAGACGCAAAAGGGGGAGAGAAGCTCCAATTTAGGACCCGTTCGTAGCAAATCAAAGTTCTCTCGCTCTCACGGAATCCAGTCCGATACGGGGCCTTCGCAACAAAGGAGGCTGAGTCGCCCTGTGAAGTACCTAGCCCCGGCAGGTATCGCTCGGGGTGCCGAACATATTCCAGCCTTACTAACCAGGAAAGCAGACGACAAGAGGGTCTGGGGATAGCTTTCTTTACCCGGGAGGGGGAGGGGGGTGCGTTAGCTAACAGATGGACGGCTGGCTCCGGCGTCCGGTTGAAGCGGGTACCTGACTGGGGGACCCGACTCGCGATGTCGGACATGAATGCAAAGGGAACAACGTTGCTTGACCTCCTGCCGGGGCCGCGGACGAAGCCGTTCAATGCACCCCCGGCTAATTCATGTCCTGAGCCCACGGCCCTTGAGTCTGTCGATTGAGTGCTGGTAGACCATGATCTGAGTATGAATCCAGTCCCTATTCAGAATGAGAGACAACAAGGGTGGAGGGGGATACCGGTAGTAATACCAATGCTGAGGTTGTGGGTCTCTGTTTGCTATCGGTTACCGCGGGACTCACGATATAAACCGCGATTGACTTATAGCATAGCTAGCCGGTTGCGAGCTTCGCGGAGATCTGGGGAACACAGCGCAGTATCAACCACCAGCAAGAGCGATACTTTTGTACTACAGGATTAACCATGGTTCACAAGCCAGGCTCGAGCTTATAGCCGTGGGGGCCATCGAGAAGGAGAGAGAGCATCTGTGTTGCGAGAGTTTGACTCGTCTCATAACCTGCCGCGTGCTCTGCTGTTTACAACCCTGTCCCGAAACTAACCAGCCCGCCAACCGCCGCCGCCCCCCCTTGCAAAGCGTCTCCGGTCGCCACCACTTTCCCTCATCTGCTGTTGACCACGCGATATACGATCGCAAGGGCCATACAGGGCTAGTTAGCGCCTTTTCCTTCCTCGACACTCACCGCACTTTGGTAACTCTGGCAATATGGCAGCCCTTCAGGCGGCAACCCAACCAAGGAACCCTCCCCTCCCCCCTCTCTCCCTCTCCAGTAAACAGGGAACAGTATCTTATGATGGGGCTGAATGCCACACCGTAGGGCGTCCAGATGAAGGTGATATCAACACGCCGCGCCGCACACCGAGACTCAGCTCACTCGATGGGCTCGTTGCCGGTTTGGCTGGTAACCCCCTGTCCCTCGGCGCTGCAAGTTCGTGGAGAAAGAAGAGACAAGGTCCTAGTGTGGTGCAGTGTGTACTGAAGAATGTGGAGACTGTCCGACATCATCCGCAGTCGACTCTCTGCGAAAAGGGCCGAGCCTCCGCCTTCATCTCGAAGCTGGTCCTGGAACGAGAAGCGAGCGCTACTGCACAGTAGGCCTGTCTGGGCCTGCTGATCGCGTGTGAGATAAAAACACACTGGACGGTGATGAAACGCCTTTTACGGGCAAGCTTCGTCCATTCTTTCCGCCCTACCGTGGAGAGAATCCGCGTGGTAGGGCGACTTGTGGTGTGTACTCGCGTGGCCCCTGGATTTACTCCCCTCCCCCCCCCCCTGCGCAACCATCTTTTCTGCCAACGACCCCGTTGGGGGCCAACTCCAAATGTTCACAGGCCACAAACTCAAAGAGTGAGTGCAAGACCCCTTGATGATCCATCCATATCCCCGACAGAGAGGGAACGGCCTTCTATACAGTAGACACAGAAGCCAAAATGGGACAGGGTGACCAACCAGAAAAATGGCGCGGCATCCCTTCCCTCTCCAATCCTGTCGAGATTCCGCCGGCTGAAAGGCTTTCGACCACCCCCCATCCTCCCCTTCTCCCCCATCCCATGGTGCAGGCACTCCCATGTAACTCTCTGATATTTACCCCCCTCCCCTCCTCACCCCCGGGCCCCGGCAAACTCCCAGTAGACGTGGCATATTGCCGGGTTGGCCTCCTCGGCTCGACTTGCTGGTTGACGGCTTGACATTAACGTGACGTACGAGGAGTAAGAAGTAGATATGACAGCGGGCGATACACAGCAGATTTGACATTTGAGGCACAGTCCCGTGACAGAATGCTCTCTCTCACGAAGCTTCGGGCCTGCATGAAGATAAACCTGATGTCGGGACGTTTCGCTCACGTAATACGCAGCCGGCACGGCCAGGCAATGGGAAACCAATAGCCAAAACGATCTGCCGGAGTCAACTTCTCAGTTGTGGTTAGCCCCCCTCCTCGGGCCTAAGCTAGGCTAGCGATAGGCGGACCATTGCCTCCCCATTCCTCAAACATGGTCCCCCGAGAACGAGTTAGATTCGCCGTGACACGATTGTCCTCGTGTCGTTCCAGAAGACATCTAGTTTCTTCTTGGCGTAGCGTGGGCAAGCAGCAATAGCAGCAGCGGAAGGGGAACGCGGAGGTTTTTCCGCCCACCCCAAGCAGCACCGGACGCCGGTCTGACCATCTCCCAATCGGTGACCTTGGACCGCGCCATGTAAACAGCAAAGGGTTTGGTTTCTGCCAACCCAGCTAGTCTCGCCCACCCTGCTGCCCTACGGTACAACGCGTGTCGAGTTCCCCCCAGAGGAGGATTTAGTGCGCTGGCCTAGCGGCAGCGCGACCCTTGGTGTCACGTTCCCAGGCATCCAGTGGCCGGTAGGGCGGAAAGTGCGGGATCATGATCAGGTTTGACGGGCTCCCTCGCCCTTTGGCCTTTCCCGAAAGAGAGCCCTTGACCTGACCTCGGCGCGTCTTGAGGGGCCCAGCTAGCTAGGGGGTGGTGGGGAGCAAACGCCGGGGGCCAAACGCCGGGGGATCAAGACTTGAAGAGAGCCCTACCATGTACACTAGTATAGCAGGGCGTGAGGAGAGAGGGAGGGGTCAATGGGGCGTGCAGCCAGGTGCTCTCGAGCAACCAGTCGTCTTGGGGGGTCGGTGACATCGTCGTAGGCCAAATGGAGTGCTGGAGACAGAGTCGGGGAAAGGGAAATGAGTTGTTATCGCGGACGTCAAGTATCAGTATGTTTTTCCCTTCCTGGTCCGTCCCGTCTTTGTCCCAGATCGGGGGATCCGGCCGAAATTGAGCCCAGCAACAACCTGAACACGCCCCCGCCTTAAAACAAGTCATAGAAAGTGGCAGATAATACTCCGTAGAAAGTAGGACACTGACATAACTGGGCCATCAGTTAGAATATGTCAAAAAAAGGGCACCCCACAAAGACTACTGAAGATGACTCGTTGATGGGCTTCTCCTTGGAAACCTGTTGGGACATTGACTCCTCTTTGCACTGCCACATTCGTTGCCGGCGATCCATTATCAAATTCAGAGTGAGAGGAAATACCCACATACAAGACCGTTCGGCCGGGGCAAAGCATCAAGTACGTAGTAGGGAGGGAAGGGATATCAGTGTGCCGAAGGCCCTCCAAACTAATCCCCCTAGCGCGGAATGGGGGCGTCGCAGAATTTGGATACCTCAGCCCAGTCCGGCACCAGGCCGGGCTCATCAAGGGGATTACCTAGTGAAAAGGGGGCACGGTCGATGATTAGGGCTCCCGGTAGTCGAGAAGCGCCCGGGGACGGACTCCAAGAGAGTAGTTGCTCCGGCCGGGGCACTGCCGGCTATTGGCTTGTTGCACACGGAGCCAGGGAGAGGGGTTGGACTGCTGTGAGCCGCCCTGCGTGTGGTTGTGGTTGGTGCAGCGCCATTCCGCACCTGATGTCGTAGGAGGAGGGGGAAGAGAGGGGCTCGTTTACTAGTACAGTATCCGTAAGGCCGAACTCTTTCCTAGGGACCTGTCCTTGCTTTCGAGACCTCGGAACCCCGCTGCCATTGGGCAGAGAAAAGCGGTCGCTTGATGGCGGCCATGTTGGGATTCCAGCCTCAAGTGCGCCGCCATGTCCCCTCCCCGCCGCCACTTCCACCGACGCCTTTCCGGGACCGCGTAAGCACCGAGCCGGCAAGCCACATCTGACTGCTCATATAAAATTTCGTTGATGGATGAGCTTTGACGGGGTCGAGGATTGGGTGCAAGTCGGACCCCGAGGAAACGAAACCATGCATGCCGCACGTTGATACCCCCTCCCCCCTCGTTGCCCTGCGTGGCGTGGTAGCATCCGCACCGGTAGGAGGATCTCCATGCCCGGTTGTCGCGGCTTCGCCATTGCTGATCGCTGGGCGCAGCTCGCCCAGGAGGGCAGATTTTCTTGGGGTTTACGGCCACGGAGTGATGGTTGGCCATTCGCCCGTTGGCCGTTTCCTGTCGACCGACAATCGCTTGAACTAGTGCAAGGTGGAAAAGAAGGACAGGAGGCTCTTGCGTGAGTTCGGTTGGCCGGATACACTCTGCAGAGGGTTGCGAGCGTAGCACCGGCCGTACAATCTATTCTGGGCTGACAGTCTATGTGACCCCAAGGCGGTTAGATGGGCGCTTTCTAACCCTCCGCTACCCCCCCCCCCCCCCCCCCCCACGTCTACATAGGCTCTGCGAATAACGCTCCTCCGCCGGTGTCACCGCATGCCTAGTCTACCTTTCCTCTGAGAGGGGGGGTTGGCAGATCAGTGATCACAGCCGTCGATCTTGCTGGGGGAGTCTCCTGCTACTGAGAGGAGGTCGGTCGCACGCGCAGCCAATACACATTGGGCAACAAGCCAACCACTGGATAACCGTGTCACGCAACGTCGCAGCAAGCGTCTGTCACTAGTCAGCAGAAAAGGTTGGCGTGGTCTGGTTTTCTGCCGGCGCAACCATCGTGCGGCTATAGGGCGCAGGTAGGTATTTATTTTTGGGATCCTGAAAGAGAAGAGCAGCAGACACACACAGGGCGGCGGCAGCTCAAAGGGAACACCGGCATGAGCTGATATCGAACGGGGCGGCAAAAAGGCGCACTCGGGACTTTCCAGAAGGCTTCTAGACCGCTTCCACAAACTTGCCGGATGGGGTAATTCCTCCGTAGTCTACCCCAGCTTCCGCTCCGTAAACGGGCCTTTTCCTCCTTGGACGAAACGCAGGCGGTACGTAGTGAAGCCCGTTAAAAGGGACGTGGACAACCGGATGATCTGACGATTATAGAGCCGAGCACCGGCAACGACAAATCAACCGCAAAACGTCTGGGGGCGTATGCCCAGAATGCCGAACCAGCATTTCGGACCCGGCTAGCGCTCCGATGGCTCGCGGAGGACCTTTGGGTGATGAAGCTTCAGAGAGCAAAACTATAAGCAGCCTTTGCCCCCGTTCATGCATGCAGCTAGTGGGATGCTGAACCTACTACTAAGGGGGGGGGGGGATCCGTCCAGAGAGAGTCCCGGCCCCAGGTGATCCCCAAACCATGTGTCATTGTCGGTCCTTGTACCAATATCCGCCCAGAGTGGCATCTCCCCCAGCCAGTGAACACATTGTGAATCCCAGCCGCTCTGCCTTCTGTGCACGCTAGACCAATAAGAGAGCAACAGTCACGCGGCCCGTAAGACCTCATTCCGTGGTCTGGACATGAACGGGTCAGCTCACGGAGGTACGGAGGTGGAGATGCTAACACGGATGGGTCCCATGGGATAGGCAAACCCAGCCTTGGCCAATATACCTGTACCTGGACTTGCTTCGCACGCGCAAATACACACACACACATAATCTCCGTGCCGTGCTGGTCTGAACAGCCGCACACGCCATTGCCCGTGAAGAATCCAGACCTCGGTCCCGGCTCCACATGGCCCGGACGGACGCACCAACCGATTCGGAATCCAGGCCCGGCATGAGGCGGGCTCGAGCCCGGGTGGTCGTCTCGTGTCCCGGCGGCAGAGGCATTGTCATAGCCAGGGGGGGTCATTTTGGGGGCGCAATCGGACAGTACCTCTTGGGTGGCCCCCAATCATACGTGTGTCGGCCCTGCCCCTGGAGACGTTCGTTCACGGGTCCGGCCCGGTGAATCAAGCACTCTCGTGCGCTCGCGACAGAGCAGCTGGCTTGCGCAGGACCGTAAGCAGGCCTCGTCGATCTGCCAGGTCAGCATGCAGCAAGCAGCACGCACCACACGATGGCAGACGCTGCAGGCGCGCGGCGCATTCAGGCGCGGGCGCATATCCACCGGCTGGGCGAGGAGCGGGATCGAGGAGGAGGAGGAGGAGGGACGGAAGACGGCACGAAAGGGTCGCCAGGCAGCAGCAAAGGCTTCCGCTTGGCCAGCTCCGGAAACGAGGATGCGAGTGGGAGGATCCGGCTGCCTTGTGTAGAAAGGGAGAATGGCCCAAGATTAAGCAAGCAGACAGCACTCAATGGCGAGAACAAGCCTTGAGAGTTCTCACCTCCAGACACGGAAGCGTACAGCGTGGAGTAGGGGGAACGGCCCTCGACCGTTGTTGAATCATCGCCCGCCTATCTCTGTCTGCTTGATCGGCTCCGCGCGCTTGTGGTCTGTCGGAGGAACACAGTGTCGCCAAGTTGCTAAACCCGCGGCAGCTATAATCTTCCGGGGGAGAAGGAAAGGGGGATAAGGGGGTGCCTTTGGTTGGGACATGGGCCCGACAGCTACTACCAATGCCTCCTCTCAGCGCTCTTACGCCGGGCGAGGGGCGAAGAGATGCAGAGCCTTTTTCCCGGACGCCTCGTTGGTCCACTTACGCACTGCAAGAAAAAAACATACGCGGGAGGGTTGTGCATGTGTGAGTGTGCTGTGGTTGACGATGCAGGTGAGAGGCACGAAGAGGAGGGAGGGGGGTTCGCTGACAGGTGTGGATGGTGTGGGGGCCTGCCGTCACATCGCGACGACCGAATAGGAAAGAATTGGCAATCAATTCGATGATGCGAGACCTCTTTTCGGGACTCGTTATCGCTTTCAAGGTCGTATTGTAGGCCTGGGGGATCGGGCAGTCGGCGTTGCGGGCAGGCATTGATTGTCACGACATGGACCGGGGCCGAGACTGAGTAAGCTGGAAATGGCAAATGCGGGCCATTCGCGTACGTGAGGAGGAGAGGCAAGCAGTGGTTGTCGTGTTGAGGGAACATGAGCGGAGACTTGAGGAGGAGGAGGAAGAGGAGCAGGAGGATGAGCAAGAAGCCATGTGATCAATAATCAATAGACGCATCGTGAGAGCCGGGGAGGGGCTTCCAAGCTCACCGCCAATGTTTGTGGCAGCCACTTTGAACCAACCCACCTAGACCACCTCACCTCATCTCACCTCACCTCACCTGGCATTCCTCCTCCTCCTCATCCGATCCCTCTCAGCCCTAAACGACCGCTCAGTATTGGTCCCTTGCGGAGGTCCACAAGCCCGGGCTGAGGTGCCCTGGCTTAGGGGGAGGGGAGGGGAACGAGGAACACTCATCGCGAAAAAGGAGTGGAAGGGTAGGGGAGGGGAGGAAGGGAGGCCGGTCACCATTGAGTCATACAGCGACTGGGGCTGAGGTTGTAACCATACTCCCGGGACGCTGCTTCACAGATGTGGTATAATTTACCGACATTGCGGGCGCCCGCTCTGCTTAGTCTCACAGCCAGGTCTCTCTCCCTCTCTCTCTCTCTCTGTGTACAGTATGTGTGCCTCTCGCTTTCGGAAAGGCAAACGAGGGTGACATGTCGTGTACGTAGTAGTGTTAGGGTATCATTGCGTACCTGTGCAACCTCAAGAGGGGCGACCGCCTCGGGAAACGTATCTCAGTCCTGTACGTAGTAGTGTCCGCAGAACAGCTGAATCCCGAAAAAAAGGCCGCCGGAGATGAAGCAACTCTGGAGAGGTGTCTAAGACAAGGGGTTACCAAACGGGCTTCTTGTCGTGGTCGCCCGCTCCTGTTGCAACATGGACGGACGGGGGCAGCGGCGCTCGCACTCGAAATCGATAGATAAAACAAAATGCAAAAACAAGAAGAAGAAAAATATCCCGTAGGATCATTGACAATCCTTCCCGGGGCACGGCTCTCGCTTGCCACTCCTTCGAGTTGTGTTGTGTTTGTCTTTTCCCCGGCCGGCGACAGCGCTGCAACGATGCGACGGTGTCTCGTATCAGCCCCCCATGCGATGCGAGTCGCCCAAACGGGCATGATAAACAACCTTGGTAATAGGTAGTCATGCTTGCTCACATGTTGGTTCAGCCCTGCGGATGCGGATGCGGGTACTTGCATTCCCTCGGATCCGGGTCACGGTGAATACATATACACACACATACACGCCAGGCAATAATACAAAGGTCGTAGGGGCGACGGCAACGGGCTTTTTGGCTGAGGGCAGGTCGTTGCGGATCCCTTCAGTTGGTTGATTCCGTCTCGTCCAGGGCCGCAACGTACAGGTAGTTTGGTGTCCATGCTGCCGTGTGAACATTAGACAGTTCAACAAAGCAAGACGAGCCGAGTGCATGTACCTAGTGAGTGCATCGTCGGAAGAAGCCTCCGACCCTCTCGGCTCCACGCACCAGAGTTCAGGATTTTGGGGTGGCTTTTCAGCTGAAGACACCAGACGGCCCTAGCTTCCCATGATGGTTTTATGAGCCGTCCAATGATGGAATGGGGAGGGCCGCGCTGAACCTGAGCTAACGAGGCTTGTGTTGGTAGTTAAAACATCATTTTTGGACAGAGGCAGACACATCCACGGAAAGCCGAGTTTTCCCCCCATGCTGTTAATCCATCGGAGAACCGGACTTGGGAGTTTCTTCTTTTTGCCCCCTCGGGGGTATACATCAGCTACCATTGCTGTTGAAAGGGGCGCCCCCAAAAAAGAACTGATACGTCAACTCAACGCATCTCGAGTCTCAGCCTGATGGGAAAGGGGGGGGCTTTTGCGCGTGCTGACGGGCGCAGCTCGCCGAGACTGACTGATTCCCGGGCTGCTCGCTGTGGCGGCCGAGTCATTATTTGCAGCACCGAACCAGCGTCGATCCTTCGCGATGAGGAGACACCGTCCTCGTCCCGGAATGAGCGAGAGAAAGAGAGCCGTGTGTGTGTAGGTGGGTGTGTCCCCGTCTGACGAAACCGAACCTCTCGCAAGTCGTGAACCAGAACAGGCCGGATCTCATGGCTCAGGGTGCGCCACGCTTTGCGCTTCCCCAGGAACCACCAGCCTTGCGAGTCCCCTTAGCTCGTGAGCCGAGTTCGGCTGGGGTTACACCTCAGGCCCGGAGGCTCGATCATGGGCCTCCGGGCTAAAGGGCCTCGATGGGTGTGAATCGCGGCCACCCAATGACGATGGAGCGGTATGAAGAGGCCCAGCTAGTGGCGACATCTCCCAGCCTAGTTCGGGGCTGCCTTGTCTCAGCTGACGTCGGACACACAGCAGCTCCCGTAGGGCTTGGTTTGCCGTCCTGTGGCTTGCCACCAGATGCTTTAGCAGCACCCGGCCTGAGCGTTTTGTTTACTTTCGCAACCCTTTTCAGGCGTGCAGGAGGGTTCGGTAACTACTACTGCCTAGCAGTCTTGCGTGCCGACTCCGTTTGATTGGCCCAGTGAGCGATGCTTCCGGTTGCCGATGCGGTCGGGGAGGAATCTCGGGTCGGCAAGGGGGGTTGCGGTCTCTCCATTGTCCAAGGGAATCGACGGTAACGCCGCTTGCGCTTTGGAGAAGAGAGGCCATATGATGGCTAGACGCAATGCGTTTCGACGACCCTGGCGCGCCTGGCCGCTACGCTGATAGCAAGTTGTGTTTTGCTACTGTTGATGACGAGCAGCATTGGGGCCCGACCTTGACTTTGGTGTAGACGGGACCAAGTTCAAAGCCGCTTCGTGGAACCCTACTGTATACACATATTTCACGAGTTAATGCTGTCATGCTGGGCTGGAAAAAGGTTCTGACAGACGGGTGACATGGCTGGCTCACGCCCAGTAACACTACATAAATGTTGTTGTCGACCTGGAGACCAGACCACCCCTGATCCAATGATGACTAGCAGTTGATAGATGATGAAAATAAAAAAAACCGTCATGATGGTGTCACGCAACATATGTATGATACTGTCGGCACGTCGGCGGCCCTTCCGCAAAAATCATTAACCCCCATTGCTAAGATGGGTAAAGTCTTAGTCTCGACTGGTATAATCCCCGGAGAGAATCGGCCGGAGACCAATCATTTTCTTCATATTTGCATGTCGAGTAGTCGACGGGCTTGGGTAAGCGTGGCCTTGGCTCGGCCACACACACACACACACACACACACACACACACACACACATTCACTCACGCCGTAGTTCCCGCTAAGGGGTCCAGGCCAGGGTAAAACAAGACGAGCCAAGTCTCTCTCTCTCACTCATTCTCTGAATACACTCACTCCCACACCCATCAAGGTGTCTTAGATGGCAATCCTCGGTGAGAATTCGTCTGATACGACCGTCTTGGCAAAAAGGTTGTTGAAACGAGAGGGAATAGGGGCCCGTGGGCTGCCAAGAGCCCGGCTTGCTCTCAGAATTTGGCTTGCAAACTTGGCCCCGTCGATACAGCTGCCCGTGAACCAACGAACCCGACGGCCCCATCCGGGCCCAGCCTCCACCTCCTCCTCCTCCTCCTCCTCCTTCGAAGAGGCCGCGCGCCACCCGTGGTTGCGTATCGTGCGACGTAATCCTTCCTGAGCCCGCCTCGTCATCGGCGACGTTGCAACAAGCTCGTCTTCAAACCTTCAATCCAGCCGTCTGATCTGGCCAAGATCGTTGTTCGGGACCCTGACGATTCTGTTTCCATTTTTACCACTTTCCGACAAACTAATATCGCCCCCTCGGATGGGGAGCGGCAAGAGGAGGAGGGGGAGGGGGGGGGGGGCGGGAACATTGCCATCCAATACTTTGTTGAACTTGCAGCATTGGCCGGACGGACGATGCCTTGGAAGACGGCATGCAATGGTACACAACTCAAGACAATGCCCTGGAAAAGTCGCCCACGCGGTTACAGCAAAGACACAACCAGAGGTAGGCTGTGTTTCGTTTGCTGCAACGCGTGAAAGTGCCACCAAACAAGTCAAACATGATATGATCAACAGGATCTTCTGTGCCTCGCCCAGTAGATCCCTTCCCCCCCCCCTTCAAAGGGCTGGACGTCCGGAGCGGATGTCTAGTCTCTGTCAGTCCTGGGAGCCGTCCGTCAGGTAAAGCGAGCCAAGAGTTAAGCTCGGTTGGCTTACATCGAGGCGTGCCAGGGGCCGGTAGCGTCCTGCAGCCTGCTTACTTGCCGTGGCGTCGGGGTTCGTTTTGTCCCCGATGGCTGGACCCCCCCCCTCCCCTCCCCGTTGGACTTGGTACACTAGGCACTGCCGCTTGGTAGGAGACAGTGACATATCACTGGAAAAAAACTCTTCCCCCTTCCCTTGTCTTGCTTCGACTTTTTCAGGTGTGCCCTGCCATGCCGCCGCAATCTCGTTGCCCGACCTTCTCCCTAGGCACAGCGTCGGTTTGGGCCACGATACATCTGGTATCCCCCCCGGGGGCAAAGCCCAGTTTTGATAGTCAACCGAGTTCCACATTCACCCAGCATACTGCGTCAGGAGCAGGTGTACGGATATACTGCACGGTAGCAGCATGGTTTCCGACTCCTGGGGGGCGGTCGTGTGCTCCCATGCCGTTGCTTGGCTCCAACGGGAACGGGTCAGCCAAAACAACCAGGTCCTGAGGGCGACCCATCCAAGCGTGGGCTCGTCACAACATCCGTGACAGCACGCCGCGATTCGCCCCCAAGTCCCGGAATGCTGCTAAAAACATCGCCGGGGCGGCTCTGCCGTCAACCAGTGGCAGCCCCATCCCAAGTCAGGCTTCTCCATCATTGGATCGCTTATTGACAAAAAGATGAAATAAAATAACCACCCACTTGCATTCATACCATACTGCGTACTGTATCCATCCTACAGGGGGATGCGAGAATGAAGGGGAAGAATACGCGATGCACGTACTAGGACACTAGAACGGGGCCTCTGCGTTACCTCCCAGAGTGGAAGATCTCGTCCGACGGAAGGCTAAGATCGGCGGGGGAGGGGGGGGGGTACGGTGAAAATTGGGGGACATTGCGTCTTCGGGCTCCGGAGATGTACGGATACCCCTCGCCCTACGAGTGGAATGTTGCGGCTGTCGGTTCGAAGGAAGCTGACGATTTCCATTTTACGCATTGGCAGCAGACCATCGGATTCTGTGCCTGGCGCCGGGCTCATTCCAGCCGGTGACTAGCGCAGCGAGAAACGAGAAAAGGCTGTTCTCATAGTCTCCGGTACCACTGCCCGGATAGGTGCTGTAAACCAGTTGCGCATGGGAGACAAGACGAACATGAGGGAGAGAGTACTTGGGTGATAAGACAATAACACCGGTAGTGATGCTTCCCTCACCGACATGGTGGGTTCCAACCCCTTCGGTGAGGGAGCCCCGTCCGTCCTTTCTGGACAGTTGCATTCTGCCTAGGTAGTTACTGACCTAGGTAGTTACTGACTCGACTTGATGCGTGGCTTGTGACTCGCCCTCAATACTAGTCCAAGCCGGACTCACAGCAAGCCTCGAGCCTTACGACGACGTGCGCCTATTCGGACCTGCACAGTAGATACACACCCACAACTCGCGGGAGCGAAGCTGTGGCGTAAGCCACTCCTGACTGAGAGGAGGGTGGAAGTAGGTAACATTGAGATGCGGAAGTGATTGCGATGCGGAAGGCAGCTTGACCGTTGTCATTCGTCGGCCTGGCCCAAGGTGTGAGACCAAGGGGCTGATCGCGGTCATACTTTACGTATTTGGTTTGTGTCCAAAGTCCGACTGCCTCATCTCCTTCGTTGTCGCTTGCTGATTGCTGGGCTGAGTCGACCATCGGGTCGCTTCGGCAGTTGCAAAGAGACAACCAGAGGCGGCCGGCAGACCGGCTTCTG
>JASUDE010000401.1:0-30107 GCA_034509685.1 Colletotrichum cereale | reverse complement strand
CCCCCCCCCCCCCCCCCCCCCCCCCCCCCCCCTTCTCCTCCCCGCGGGTCCCAGGGTCATGATTCAAGCAGGCGCGATGACAGGATAGGGGACGAACAGAGCTTGCATCGATCGAATCGTGAGCTACTGCTGCAGTGCAGTGGAGGGAAGCTTTGGCTTCTGGAGGACAAGCTGGTGATGTAACATGCTGTCGTGATCTAGAGGCCCTATTGGACCAAGGGACTCGGAGGGCATTCGAATACGGAAGGCGTGGCTATCTCGCCCATCGGAGCGACTCCAGTATGCTCCATCGTGCCCCGTTGCACAGCCTTCTTCCGGTCTCCAGTGCGTGGCCTGGGTAGGGCCGGCAAACCCACTAGGTCCTCAAGGATCTGATTACCTATGTCCTGGTGCATGGCAACATGGGTACGGTACGGTGTAGTGTGTGCTATACGTAGTGTACAGAGGAACACCCATCGCTCAGGGGTCGGCCCCTTTATCGCTGTCGTTCTCAAGTTACATTTGGCGTTTAGGGGCCAACGTCGCTCGCCCTACGAGGATGGACGCGGTGGTGGTCAAGGCCCGCGGGGCATTGTCATTTCTCGCACAACATTCCACACGTCTGTCTGCGTGGTTCAGGTATCCCGTACTCCATGAGCCCAGATTCACCCAGCTGCACCGTGGCTCTCTCATCGACGCTTGACACAAAGCAAGTACTGCATAGAGAGGTCGATTGATACCGGCAATGGGCCTTCAGTGTACTTAGTACAGAAGCATAGCATACATGGGGAGCCCCTGGAGTAAAGGAGCTGCTCCTGACAGGCTTGCTTGGTAAACTACCGTACCACTAGCATCGGAGCTCTCGGCGGAAATGTGGAGATGTCCAAGGAGATGAGTCGCGGGTATTGGTGACGTGCAGCCCGTGAAGAGGGGTGGTGGCGACGCCCTGAGGCCCATAGTACTGCGTAGGTACGTAGGGTAAAACCGTTAGTCCGGCGTGTTTTCCCCCGTCAAGGGTGCCCATCGCGGCCCCGGACTAACCCGTGCGATAGTGTACGCTTTGCGATTCGTCTCGTAATTAGCCCACCACCCGGGTCAGAGGAGGTCGTCGAAGCCCCCCCCCCCGCAGATCGTTGACGCTTTCGCTCACCCCCAGTCCTCTGTAACGTTCACAACTGTTCCCCCTGCCAGGTCGCATTATTCCATATCTATTGGCACGTTGGCGTTCCCAGAGGCTCCACGTCGTGCCTAGGTGGAAACAGTTGGGGGGGGGCGGGTGCGATGAACCGTCCAAACTTGTTGTAAACGCGGAAACTCTTGGCAGGTCGGATTGATGTCCGTCCCTGGAGAGCTGTGGTAGTTCGTTGTGTACGAATGCACTGCAGTGCCCGAACAAAGAGTAGAGAAGGCGGTGCGGAAATACCCTTGTGCCTCACAATGTTCATTCTCCGGCCGGTCGTCATAATACCCAGAAGCGCTGGAGCAGCTCCGCAACACTTGAATGCCCAATGCGACGTATGGATAGGTGTGGTGGTGCAGCTCCTTGTCAAGACGTCCACGGCGACTCAGACGGCCTGTCAGGTACCGATTTGACATGCTTCCAAATCATCAGTCGTTAGCATGCCCGTGCAATCCGGCGATGCGAGCTAGGAAGATAGCGGGCGAGCTATCTCTTGTCCTTAACCGTGATGGCGGGTTTCCGCTCTGCCCTACGGGCGCTGTTCGCAAGATTGCACTGGATTCGACCTAGCCTCTGCGCCTGGGGCAGGTCGCACAGAGGTGGCTGGTAAAACACCGGCTTCCAATGACCGTGAGCTGATATCAGAATGATTTTGTTGCTGAACCGGGGAATGCCATCAGCTGCGAACAGCGAAGAAATGGCGGCATCGCCATCCCGGGCTCAGTGTAGCTCCAACGACACCACGGCATGACCGTCACCACCAGCTCAGCTTGTCGTATAAACAAATTGTAATGCTGGGAGGGCTCTGTTCAAGTGGTGCCCTCCGCGCCAGAACGTCCCGTTGCGGACAAACGCAAGAACCACACGCAAGAGGCACGTGCAGGCAGGATCCACGACTATGCCATCCCCGCGCAGGAAGACATGGGAGTATCCCTGCCGGAAGCTTGACGCCAAGTTGGAGGCACAAGCTACTTACGTAGTAGAGAGGGCCCAAACGGTGTAGGGCTGAGAAGGGGTTGAGCTGGCCTACCGCCTGGAAATGTCCGAGTCCGCTGGTCCATGCCGGCGCATTCCGCGTGTCTGCGAACGCTTTCATCGAGGCTGTGCGATGCTGGAGGTGATGGATCGCCTAGGGTTTTGCTGTGTGATCGGTACGCAGCGCCTGAATGACTCGTCAGACACAGTCTTTTTGCTGATGAGATGTAAAGGCATCGTCTCTGTAATCTCGATGGCCCCGTTGATGTGGTCAGGCACAAACCTCTGGCCGTCGGTGCATGGGCAGGGGACAGCGCTGCAATGGGGATCCGAACGCAGGGCAAACCCCATCGGGTCCGATTCACGCCGCCGTCTCCACATTGTCGTGCTGACGGTCCATCCTCTCATCTCATGTCGCCAACGAGGGATGGAGTCAGCTCAAGTCAGGCGCAGAGCGAGAAATGCGCCTCTTGTGCAGGACAATGGGATCGGTTGACAGGCGCGGCAGGGCGGGTGGCTCCCCAACGCACCACATCACAACACAACACAACCATCATGATCCAGGTAAAGGCAACTTTTCGCTAGAGCGCTTTGTCATGCTTACCACAGAGCGTGGCTGGCAGCAACAGTTTTCCCGCTAGGCGGTGCTAAGGGTAGTGCCTGGAACTCAAACCTCCGGCAATTGCAGTGAGGTGCAATCGTCATCGGAGAAGACTCCGTAGGTGGGGCGGGTACGTGCCCTCTGGCTAAAGACCAGTCAAAGGGCGAGTGGGTGGCTGGCTGGTTTTGCGTAAGTCGATGACTATTAGCCCTGGATGCGAACACCCAACAGTCGACTGCACGGTTGTCGGCCAGCTGAAGGCAGTTCGCAAGCTTCGTTTCAGCAAACGAGCCGGACTCGTGACGATTAGTGATCACGACGCGTGCCAGGCCGCGTCGTCGGCTGCACCGCTGGGCGGCTCAATCGACTTGCGAGCCGCCATGACTACAGAGCAGGGGCAACCCAAGGGGGGAATGAGGTTAGCGACGATTTCGGCGAAGACGCGACTGTCGAGTGGATAGAACCGCAATGCCTGCCTTGGAAGAGAGCGATAAACTGGAGTCTCGTTCGTCCGTGGCCGCCGTGCCGCGGGGCGGTCAATGGGTCTAGAAAGAAACGACGAAGCGCGTGGCCTAAAACCCCAAGTCAGAGCTATCCCATGGTTTCCCAGACTGAGATTATGTACCTACCTGTGCGATCCTAACAGGAACCTCCTCTGATACGTATCTCGGTCTTCTATCCGTAAACCGAGACCACTGACAACGCCAGCCAGTACGGTGGCATGCGAACCCCCCGGGCATTGGTGGCAAACACACGGGAAAGGGGAGGTTCCAGCCTCATAGGGCGAAGGGCGGCTGCTGGCCGGTCTTGCATGAGGTAGCCAGTCATGCAAGACCAGTCGGCAGAGGCATCGGTTGTTACCTGCTGTTACACAGTAGTTAGCGCGCACTCCGGTGGTGGCATCCCCGAGACGCGACGCAATGTCACGAGAATGACATCAGCAGTCTCGCATTGCGTTCGGGGCGTCAAGTTATCACGCAGGTGCTTGGTCTTGGGGTCTTGGTCCAACGAGGGGAGTTGGGTCGTGGAGGCACTAATGCCATCGAGAATTCTGCGCTCTGCTTCGCAGCGGTGATATCGGGAAGCAAACCAGGAGTGCATGCCAAGCCTAGTCCAGGATCATCCTGTCCCAATACCTAGTTATTGATGTCTGTTGCGAGGGGCAGAAGGTGCCTCATCAGGAATGCACACCGAAACGGCCTGCCTCGGTCGATTCCAAAGCAAAGTCAGACCGACCAGTCCGAGATTGCGGAGCAAAGAGACATGATGCGTGTTGTCCCGGTTGAGGGCTACACTCCACAGTTGCGCTACGTTTGGTGGTGTATAGACAGGCGGCGGTGCCCCACGGGGGGGGGTTCGTGCCGCATCAGAGGGGGAGGGGTCTAGACGTGCTGATCAGGCCCCTGATATCCCTTCTGTCAAGTCGCCTCAAGTGTGGTTGTTGTGTCTTTCCCAGGCCCTGATGGTCTTATTCGGGAGGTGCGTGGCACAGGCGAGTCTGGATGGCTGGTTGGTATGCGGGCGATGGACTAGCCGTCAGGGTGTCGACAGGATAGGATGTTACGGCGGCAAAAACCCCGTGCCCATTGTCTTTTGTGATTGGACGCTAGGACTAAGTGCCGGCGCACTACGTACGCAGCCTAGCGAGGACGGGCGGTCTAGGTAGTAGGCGGATCGCACGACGCAAAAAGAGAAAGAAAAAGCAAGCTTACATATGCCGTACGAGTCCGTCCCGGGACCGTCCCGGGAAGGAAAATGGTGTTGTGATGGGTATTGAAATGCCCATAGGACGCAAGTCTCAAATTCCAGAGAAGGCAGTCCAGTTGATGGCGTCATTTGCTGCCGAACAAGCCAAGCAGTATCCTGGGCGTTATTCGCTTTGAAGGCATGCATGAACCTTGCGGGCTCCGTGGTAGTTGGGTTGGTAGGCGAGTTAGTGCATCATGGGAGGTCTTGTACAGCCGTAGGGTTTAGCCGTAGGGTTTGGCTGCCTGAACTGACGAATTTCGGGATCCGCCATGCCATGGTCATCGTTGCCGACAGGAAAGTTGGTCAAGCAGAGAGCCCTACGCTAGAGAACGTGTTACGCTCATGTGTGTCGTGTCTGCATTGGGCTAAGCGCGGCAGGCCGCACACATCGTCGCCCATGCATGCCATGCGTTGAGTAGGTATGGGCAACTGGGTGCCCGCCCCTGCTTGGGAATAAGCAACTTGCAGAGTTGGGCAAGATGTCGGGTCCCTTCCATGTGTAGCCAGCCTGTGGTTGTGGTGTCTTGACCGGCATCCGTAGGTAATTTGACCTCTTACAGGGACCCATGTGCGAGAGAGAGCGGAAGAGGGAGGCGAGGTGAAAAGCCAAGAATAGCCGGAAGAAGGGCTTAGTATGGTAAGTGAGGTAGTGCACATTGTGTAGTAGGTCGAGAGGTCGAGAGCCGTGGATGGCATTGTGGAGTACTGGAGGAATGGCACCCGCACTTGGGCAAACTGCAAGTGCAACCAACTCTGTAAGTGCAACTGCAACTGCAACTGCAACCTGCAACTGCGACTACGACTGCGACCCTCGCACGCCTTTGGACGTCGTGGAAGGCTCGGTGGAAGGTTCGGCTCGGTACGTACTCTCGTCTTCGGGCACGCTGCGGGACCATACCTAATACCCGCAAGAGCTACCGGTACCTACCTACCTACCTACCTCCTACCTACACTGAGTACCTACCTACCTATACTAGGTACCTGCGAGGGCAAATCTGTTGGTCTTGCTATATCTGGCGAAATGTCATGGAGTGTCTGGGTGCGTGTGTCGCCTTGTCTCTGCAGTGTGCGATGTGCGGTGTGCGGTGTGTGCCGTCCCATCTGGTCACCAACAACCAGCTCAGGGTCAGAGAGGGCTGGTGATTTTTGCCCATCTTTTTTCTTTTCCTTTTCCTTTTTTCCCCACCCTCTCTTAGAGGGAGTTCCAAGCAATGAGGAACGGTACGTACCCGCCAGCCAGACGTCCATCCCACCATCGTTCTTGCCTTCCCGTGGATAGGAGTGGGAGGGGGGGGGAGGGGGGAGGTGCAGGGCCAGCAAGGCCAGCAGGGCTAGATGACACCCCACCTCAACGCTCTCCCCACCCCTTGTCAGATAGGGACGGGGGGTGCTTTTAGCGATTGACTGATTCCCCAGGTTGCACACGCCCCTTTCTCGAAATGCTGGTCGACAGACAAGATGTGGGTCGCTGTTACCTTCCACACCCTTCTCGATCGTGGCTCTTGCCCACGCCCCCTTTCTCACACCTCATGCTTTCTCTCTCTCTCATGCTCTCCCTTCTTCCCTCTGTCTCCCCTCTCTCTTCTGCGTGAATGAGATGAGAGTGCTTACCGACGTGGTCCATGTAAGTAGAGAGTAGGTACACATGCCATTTTACCAATACCTACAGAACTAGGCAAAGTCCACTGGTCGTCCTCGTCCTATTCTTACATTGTGCGGAGGAGGACGAAGGTAATCATGTGTGAGTAAGATCATGCCGAACAACTGCCTAGCCGAGACAAAAGTTGTGTGCATGTTATTAAGATTTGGCTCTGGCGTTACACAGAGACGTTCAACTTGTCAGAAGCAGGTTGCACGCCACCTTGGCATTCTTTTTCTTACCCGTTTCTCGTGGACATACTGCCTCCACATAGTACTACCTATACTATACTTATACTCCATGGCGGACGCAGTCAGATGAGTAACATATGGAGCCATCAGAGCGAGGGAAACCTAGAGGGGGACCCACCCTCGTCCAATACATGGTCTTTGTGTGTGTGTGTCACTCATTACGCCTCTCTCTCTCTGTCTCCTTACTCTTGCTTGGTCTCTGCCCTGTCAGCCCTGCTCTGGGCTTTGGCCCCCTCTCGCCCACTGCATCTCCGTGGGTTATACACACTAAGCCTGATAGGGCACCCTTTGGCCCTGTACCACAGCTCCCGACACTCGCTACAAGGGGAGAATCGTTCCGCCGCTGTGTCACTCTCAACTCGCCTACGACAGTCGATTGTGACGATACCACATCAGGTGCAAGGAATCCAATCGAGGTTGCAGAGCGTAGCTCCGCGGTGAGCCTTTGGCACAGGCATAAGGTGTGTGAGAAAGGAGTACCTCATCTGACGGCGGATGATGAATGGTGATATGTCCGTGCCCTCTGGGCGAAGCACGACCTGTGTGTACCGTACCTGGGTAAGTAAGAGTAAGGACGGAAGGTCCTTACCTCGAGCGGTTGGCCATAACAGTACCCGTACCCATCATCCCTATCCATATTCTCCATTCCCTATATGCTCACCTTGGCATTGTACATACTTAGCCGTAAGGCTGGCGGTCAACACGATTTCACCGCTCGTCGGACAGGCTTCATGAAGGCGCATGTCACTCTTCCCAGCCCGACCCCACGGTGGATGATGAATGAGGCATTCACCCTCTCTCCCCTCCTGCCTTACCGTATCGCATCGTGTCTGCCTTGCCTTGCGGTTGCGTGATCTGTTTCCACACCAACCCGCATGTAGATTCGTCAATACGGAAGGAACCAAAGAGGCAGCAGCACTTCTGCCTGCTTCTGCTCTGCTCTGCTCTGGATCAGGTAGCGACTTTTGAGGAACCTTTGCCTTTGGCCCGGATCGGCTCAGTCGGCCTTCCTTCCTGGGTACAACCTCCTGCCAACATTCATTCAAATTCACTGTATCCCCCCCGCCTTCGTCTATCGAACCATGTCGGAGTCTGGTTAGACCAGCAGCAGCTCGACCAGACAGACCGCGCTCTGAGGACACGGCACAATCCCATTCTTGACTTGATTGATCCGTCTGTTGGCGCTGTGTTCCACCTGTTGCACCCAATCCCAGCACGAAGGCTTCTTTGTCGAGGCATCCAAGTTTCACTTTGAACGGTCCTCGCCTGTCAACACCCTACAAAAGCAACGCCTTAGGACGCCGCCTTCCACGCCCGTCGGCGCCGTCCTATTACCCACATCACCCCGACTATCGTTCGGCAAAGGCGCCTCACGAACCCGGATCCGCGACCGAGTTTGACTCGGGTACTCCCTCTACATACGGGCACGCCTTGCAGAGAGTTTGGATTCTCGACCATACTGACGGTCTATACCTTGCATGACGGGTCCGAGAAGAGCACTCTCTGTCCCTTTCTCTCCCCCACCCACTCTCTCACGCACACATACGCGCCCGCAACACAGAGTCCTCAACTGACTTCTGTGCGACTGGCTTCTCACTGCTTGGTGCTCTCTGTTGCATCACCTTGGCTGCTGTCAGCATCCCCCCTCGAGCATCTTCCTCGATCCCAAGCAATTACGGTTACGGCACCACACACACACACGCACACACACACACGCACACACGCACACGCACACGCACTACATGTACTACATGCAACTTGGCACTCACACCCCCCGGCTTGAGAAATAAATAGCAGGGGGAACGGACAGACAGGGCTGCATCGCTGCTGCTGCTGCTGCTGCTGTTGTTGCTTGTGTGCTTGCATCACGCTAATCAAAAGAAGAGGAGGAAGAGAGTGCCATAAGGAAGGAACAGCCACACGCCTGCCAACCGTCGTTGTGTTCCCTGGTGTGCTAGTCAGTTCTTCCATATCCTATTCCTTTTAGGGCTGCTCGCCGACAGAGCGTCCCGCTCCCCTCTCTACCTATACCCTCTGTTTTTTCTACCTAGGTACGGATACCTCTGTCTGTTTCTGTCTCTGTCCCTTGTCCGAGATTCACCCCCCCACCCCATTCCCCCCTTCTGCTCCCCCGTCTCCGTCCCCGTCTTCTTCCATCCTGCATCCCTGTAACTGGGCTGTCTACCCCCGGTCCCTGTCTGACCCCCCTCTCCATCCATCTTCTTTTCTGCCCTGCCAACTTGACTGCCCTGTCTAGCCTGTTCTTTTCAGTCTGTCCTGTCCTGGGCAAGCTTGGGCTTAGGCTTGAATGACCCAAGGGGGGAAGACACTCTAGAGTCTAGAGGAGACCAATCCATCAGTGTGTTGCACCAAGCCGAAGGTGATTGTGGGTAAAATGGCCAGTAGGTGTAATAGTACGTACTTACTGGACGGATACTATAGGTACGAAGGCCCGCTTTCTAAGGAACCCTAACGCACCGCTACCGCTACCGCTACCGCTGCCTACCGCTGCCGCCGGGCTGGCCTTTTGCTTCGCTTGCCGCTGCCGACAACTTCTCACACGCCCCCCCCCCCCTTCTTCTGTTCTCCTCTTGGGGTTCCAGTTGCCCATCGTCCATCTCTCTCTCTCTCTCTCCTCCACCCGCTCCATCCTCATAAAGGTACCTTGTCGCCTCCTTCGCCATCAAAGTTAAGTTCTCTTGGGGTTGTTCAGCGGACGTCACACCTCGCCTCTTATTTCAGCTGTCGTCTCCTCCCCTACGACTCAACAGGACTGAGATACAACCGGCCTTCGACCTGTTTAACAAACCAACCTATCCCCCCCCAAAACTCCGGCCACTCGTCTTCTTCCGACGTCCTCTATCTGTACTGCGCATTCCTCGACGCCGTTCGGACCTGCATTGTTTCTGCTTGTCCCCCCCGCCCGCGAATAGACCGCCGGACACTCTCACTCGGCTGTACAGCTAGCCTACCCCGTCGAGCATTGCTGCATTGCATCTCTTTGCACATTGCCCATTCGCTCCGCCCTCATCTTTTTCGTCTAGTATTGTCCTAGGCCTCGGATGCACTTCGTATTCCATTACGATCCAAAAGACAAAAACTCCGACCCATCACTCATGACGCCCGTGCTCTCATCGCTATAAACTTTTGGTGGCGCTCCGCTTCAGCTGGAATTGCTCTGATCTTCAGCCGGCTTTGCACAGATATCCGCCGCCAACATGGAGGCAACCTCACGATACCGGGAACCCGCTGGTCTCCCGAGCATCCTTATAGATTCCTCCCACCCCAGGTCATCCGATCGATCGGACCCTTACGGCATGTATTCCTCCTCGGTCGCCCTCTCCATTCCCGGCTCGGACAGGATCACCAACGCGGCTCCTCCACCCTTACCTCCTCCTCAATTCCCTCTGGAACCGCCCCACATGCATCCCCATGAGCCTAGGCAGTACCACCGCGATCCATCCTCCTACAGCCCGAGGGAACACAGCTACCACGAGAGCGTTGGAAGTTTGGACGACAGGCCGAACTACAAGAGAGCTGGCTATAGACACGAACGAGATGAAGGCTATGCAAGCATGGGCTCGGCTTCGGCCTCGACGAGGTAGGTCTCTTGTTGTGTGTGGAGGCTTCTCCGTGACGTCGATATTGGCTCCATGTCCGATTCTCTACGCCTCCGTGTCCGATTCTATATGCATGTTACTGATTGCTTTCAGGTCCGAATGCTCTCTGCCGAGCATCTCAGCTGGCTTTGGCTTGCACCATAACAAGTTTCAGTTCCAGTCCAGCGCCGACGCCTTTACCGATATGAAGAAGAAGCTGGACCCGTCAAAGACGTTCGACAACAAGCCTTCCGTATCCCTTCTCAGTGCCTCAAGCGCATCCGCCACTGAGCCCTTCTCAAGGAGGCTGTCCGGCGACCAACGTGTATCTCCGCTCTCTGTGCCTACGACTTTGCCCTTCCACCTGAAGACGTCAAACTTGCTGGACTCGCCGGACCGATACACACAAACTCCCCATTCCGCCCTGTCGCCATCCACAGGCAGTCTTTACGTCGGTCATGATTACAGGTCACCCCGTTCAGTCTCGGACCTTGACCGGTCACCGCCCATGCGATCGAGGAGGAACAACAGCGACGATGCGTCTTCTCACGGCTTCGAGGTGGAGGACATGGAAATCGAGGAGACAAGTTCAATGAAGAGGTTACGCATCGAGGACCCCATGCGAGCCCACTACGACGGTGCTGGGACGAAGCGACGCGCCTCTGCCGACCCGGATGACAGTGTTCCTCTCGGATTCACGACACAGGGGGACTTGCTACGCCGCCGTGAAGGCAACCAGAGGGGCTCGCCGACACCTCGTCTCAGCGTAATTCCCCAGGGGTCTGTTTCCTCCATTTCGTCGGGAGGTCGGGCAGGATCGTACAGTTCCAACCTGTCTCTGTTGACTGGTAGCATCGCCAGCATGGGCTCCTCCTATGGCCGAATCTCTCCCGGTGGCCTGTCGCCGGGAGGCATCTCACCCGGCGGCACAGACCCTGGCTGCAGCTCTCCTTACAGCGCAACGATGTCCCTGAACCCTTCGCCGCGTGGTTCTCTTTCTCGCGCACCGCACCAACGCACGATAAGCGAAAGCCGGCCCCTCGCGTCTCCCCGTAAGCTGAACGAGGTCAGCAAGCCTGGCGGCACCAAGATTTCGGGTTTCTTCATGTGCGACTGCTGCCCCAAAAAGCCCAAAAAGTTTGAAACCGCAGAGGAGTTGGCGTAAGTTATGGTCGCGTCTCTCAATCTACTACTAATTGACTAACACAACCCCAGGGCCCACGAGGCTGAGAAGCAATACGAATGTTCCTTCTGCGGAAACCGGTTCAAGAACAAGAACGAGGCGGAGCGTCACCAGAACAGCCTCCACGTCCGCAGACATAGCTGGAGCTGCTCGGCGCTCAGCCATTATGACCGAGCATTTCACGACAGCACCAACCGGCCTGGCGAGGCAGACACCTGTGGCTACTGCGGCGACGAGTTCCCCCGCAACGGTCGTGGTCCTGGTGCCTCGGCACCGCGTCACGCCACGGACCAAGACTGGGAAGAGCGCATTCGCCACCTCCAGGAGGTGCATAAGTTCCGGGAGTGCAACAGCAGCAAAAAGTTTTTCCGTGCAGACCACTTCCGGCAGCACCTCAAACACAGCCACGCGGGGACAAGCGGCAAGTGGACGAACATGCTAGAAAACGCCTGCATGTTGGATGAGGACCCGACCCCGAGGTGAAGGGGGTGATATACAAGAAGCCGAGTTCAAAAGGCCTGGTTAAGCAGGATCAATGGTACCAGCCTCGTATTCTCTGTAAGTGAGATGCCGGCAGCGACATGATGGGCACCTCGACGGATACCGAAAGCTACGGGCCGATGTCAACACGAGCACGCGGCGGCCTCTTTTTGAGGTCTTTTCTGTTGTTCAACATGGGGGACCCATTGGTGGAAGAGACATTGTCAGCTTGCGATATGTGGCTGGTTTTATTTCGAATCTTCTGATGAGAAAGATCAAGGAAATACCCGCCCACGGCTCTGGTTGGTGGGAGACGGGAGGGGAGAGTCACCGCCATGGATGTGGGCAAAATCAAAATGCAAAAAAGCAGAGCTTCCTTGGGGTATGTGGGGAGACTGCGACTACGGATCAACAGGCTGGCTATTTGAACAGCGCCCATAATTTTGGGGCTCTTGGAGTAAGGGTGGTTGCAAGTTTGAAGCTTTCAGGCACTGGGTACACACTCACATACACACACGCACACAGTCATGCATGTTGTCCGTTGCGCGCATTTCTTTTTGGAGGGTATACCAGGACTGCCGGGCCAGAGAAGGAGCGAGCGACACGATAACATGATAGCATTAGAGGAGAAACAGCACGATCCGTGTGGCAAGCTGGGCCGGCCGGCTGGCTGGCTGGCCGGCTCGCTGGCGTTGTATTTTTGTAAAGGGTAAGGAGCAAACAGGTTGAACGGGGGAGCAAGCAAAAGAAAAAGACGTTAGTGTAAACAAGTCATAAATCAATACTACCAAACTTAATTGGAATTGTCTATCCGTACGCCCAAGTTCAAAGGGGAATCCGTGACGGGTATCGCTAAAACTTACCGGCCATTGCGCGACGCGGGCATGATTTATTCATGGCAATATTGCCTATGATCTGCCAGAGAGACGACAGAGAGATTGTTTGGTAGTCGACACACACACACACAGAGAGAGAGAGAGAGAGAGAGGCAGTCAGATGTCACATGATTTCAGCCCTACGAGCAGTCACACACGCCGCCAAGCAGTGGCGAAGGGGGAATGACGAAGAAGGAAAAATATGGGTAGCCCAGGCAAATGCCTAGGGGAAATGACCCTCGTTTGTTTTGATCATGGCAGTTTCCGTTTCCGCCTATGAGCTTATCTGACGAGTAAAAGAGTGACTCCAATTCCTCTTTAGGTAGGTATATAGGTACCTAGGTATGTAGGCACCTAAGTAAATAGGTATCCGTAAGCATGTCGATGAGGTCTGGAATTGAGGAGGGTACGTACCGTCGAAGGTAGCGAGACCTTTAAAGTGGGTCCAGTGACTCTTCTCGATAAAGGAAACGAACGACATTTCGGGACAACCCCAATGCGACTTTCCACGGCCGAGCGACCTGCCCGACTGCGTCATCCCCCTTCACGTTACCAGCGTCATCGCCCCTTCGCTATACCAAGGCACTACCCTCGGATCTGGGTGTGGTTTGACAACGAGGAGCTAGGAGAGAGAGAGAGGGAGCGAGAGGGAGGTCGGTCAAGGAAAAGAGAGGAAATTGAACCCCGCCGCTAGCACCTCTTATTTCACGTCATCAAAAGTCACTCAGCACAGTATACCTAGCCAGAGAGAAAAGAAGAAGAAGAAAACAGGGGGAAAGGGCATCAGACAACCATTAAGGACCCCTGTTTTACCTGTGCGAAGCTCGTCTCAAAAGGGGCCAATCCTCAGCAAACTCATCGCCCCTTCATCGCTATTCCCACCCGTATGGTTCGCGGTCAGCTGCTGACAGGGGAAGTCACGGAGCGATTGAAAGCAATTGAGTCGAAGCTCGGGCCGACGGCAGGACAGCAGAAAACGCAACAGGCGCGGAGCAACGTGCTCGAGGTCTACGAGGGCGCGTCTGAAGAGAGCGAGCAAGCGAAGGAAGTGCACCGGCTACTGCGGAAGAGCTGCGTCGAAATGGCGATGAATCGCGTGGACGGTGAGGACGGGCTGTTCGTGGGCGGGTGAGTATTTTCACCTTCACACCCGTTACCTGAGCATACATCCCCATCTCGAAAGCTTCGCCCGCGGCCGACTGACTGACTGACTGACTGACTGACTGACCCTCCTCTCCAGCATCTGGGCCCTCCGCCGCCCATCAGCCCTCCGGGAGCGGAACATCACGCACATCCTCTCGGTCGTGGGCTTCGACCCGGCCAGCCTCAAGAGCGAGACGGACACGTGGGAGAACTACGGCAAGACCTTCAAGCACATGGTCATCGACATCGACGACGTCGAGGACGCCGACATCCTCGTCCACCTGCCTAAGGCCGTGCGCTTCATCGACCAGGCGCTGTACCCCCAGAACTATCCTCGCGACGGTCAGGACGCCGGCGACGCCGGCGGCGGCGTCGAGAGCGAAGCGGTACAGGAGCAGATTTTCAAGGAGAAGGCCAAGCGGCTAAGGGAAGCCGTGGAGAAGGACGACGAGGCCTCGTCGGGTTCGGACTCCGAGGCCAAGGCACCCGCAGCCACGGACCCGGACGCCATCGGGCCCGCCCCGCCGGTCGCGAAGCTGAACCTACATACCAATGATGCCGAGAAGCCCAACCCCAACCCCGACGCCCCCGGCGGCGTGTACGTGCACTGCGCCATGGGCAAGTCCCGCTCCGTCACCGCCGTCGTCGCCTACCTCCTCTGGAAACACCGCGCGCGCTTCGACCTCGCCTCCGCCTCCGCCTCCAAGCCCGACGCCACCGCAGCGGATCGCGCTTCCGCCACCGTCGCCGCCGCCGTCCAGTGGGTCCGCAACACGCGCGAGATCGCCGAGCCGAACCCGGGCTTCATTCAGCAGCTCGAGATGTGGTGGATGATGGGCTGCCCGGATGACGTGGAGTCGCACCCGGTCTACCGGCGCTGGGACTTTCGGCGCGAGATCGACGAGAGCCTCGCGGCGGGGCAGGCGCCGAGCCGGTTGCGCTTCGAGGACGAGGAGACGAACAAGGAGGTTGGTGGGGCGGCGGCGGCAGGGCAGGCCGTCGTCGGGGCCAAGGAGGCGCGGTGCAAGAAGTGCCGCAAGACGCTGGCGACGCCGCGCTTCGTGCTGGCGCACGAGCAGGACGCGCAGGGCAAGGCGAGGGGCCAGGCGTGCGGGCACGTGTTCGTGGAGCCGCTGAGCTGGATGCGGGAGGAGCTGGAGAAGGGCGCGCTCGAGGGGCGGCTGAGCTGCCCGAACGCCAAGTGCGGCGCCGCCGTCGGACGGTACAGCTGGAGGGGGTTCCGGTGCAGCTGCGGCGGGTGGGTGACGCCGGGCTTCAGCCTGCAGAAGGGGCGCGTCGACGAGGTCGCCGTGAGGGTGCCGGGGGCTGACGCCGCCGCGGCCGGCATGGTGTCCATGGGCATCCGGATGCCCCCCGGGGCGGGGAGACTGTGACGGGCGCCGGAGGGGGCAGTGCTGGAGTTGTGGCGGGGTCGGACGGCCTTTTTCTTTGTCTGTGTTTTCACTGACGACGTACACGGGGTTTGGTTACATAACAACGGGGGGCATGGGAAATAGAGTGCGTTTTTTGGTCACGTAGAGAAGAGTTCATGCATCTAGGGGTCGAATACGCAAAATCTGCCTCAGCAATCGCCTCCCTTGACATCCGGACGCCGACGACGGAAGGTTCTACCTTGGACGCCGGCTTCAACAGAGCAACCTGACAACCAAAAGGCAGCAGACGTGGCAGCAGCTGGCTGGACAGGACCATATTGGCCCAGCTATGCAACCTAGTCGAACAGAATCACCCATGCCCGGACATTGCCATCTCGGTGCCGTAACCCAACGTCTCGTGGGAAGAAAGACGCTAGGAACCAAGAGGTAGCTCCTTCACGTGTGCCTATTATCCTGGCAACTGGGGTGGCCTGACTTGCCGGCTTTGATTAAACAAACTAGGCTTGCCCGTTTCGCTGCTTGGCGGGGAGGGTTGTGGAGAGGGGGGGGGGGGGGGGGGGTCCAAGAATACATGACGGCAAACATCTTTGGGGGCTGACGGCGCCCTTCCAACACCCCATTCGGTCGATGTTAATGGTCACAGAGGCATCTCATCCTTGTAGATCACACGTGTACGTGCCAATCCTCCCGATGTCGGGCGGGCCCAAACGACCCCGGGCCCCTCCCTCTCTCCGGCCGGCCCTGCTTTCGACGCATGCAATCGGGATCCCTCGCTGCGACTCTCATCGGCGCGGGTTTCCAATGTTGGCTAGAAGGGAGCAGCAGGTATGCCTGATGCTCGTACACCGATGCCGAGCCTCGAAGGGCGTCCGCTCTTTCCTTTCTACAAGTGCTGCAGCAGGACCCTTCGATGCTTGATGGCACTGATAACGGTACCCCCCCCCCTTGAGCCATATATATCTTTGCCAATTTCGTACGGAGATTTCTCTGCCCATCCTTCTGGACTTGAGGGGGCGCAACAGGCATGGTTTCAGGCAGTCTGATTCAAGTTGATGTGAACAGATGCCAGAAGCCTCATCATCGTTATCATCGCCCTCTGAAACTTCTGTCATCACGACCACCATCCGAGTGCGAAATACCTGAGGAGGAAGTCAAGCCAATGGTTCCATACCAGCTAGCACCGGTTAGCGATTAAAAACACCTCAAACGGGCAGTTTGTACCGGCCAGTCCTCTGTACATAATACCGACCCATATCTTGCCCATCCGTGCTTGGAGGATCAGTATCCCGGCATGAATGTAACCACTGGAACTGAGCGGCTAGTAGCCCTGTGAGACCCGCCTCTTGTTACGTTAGAGACTCGGGGCGACCTTTGCAAAATGTTCCTTGTCCCTCCGTTTGCCGATTTAGAGACAACGCGGCAATGGCGATATGTCGGCCATTGGGGGCCTGTAGGGCTAAAGGAGATGTGCGGGCTGTGAGCGACTATGCTAATAATAACGCACCCTTAAGCGATCTTACATCTAGAAGCAATGCGGAACCACAGCTCTTTTACCTGCCAGAGTCTGTCACAGACGCTCCGGGCCAAGGAACCAAACTTTGATTCAATGTGGCCGTTGCGGGATCGGCTCGCAACGCCGGTTGGCCGGCATACGAAAGGTAACTTTTAGAAACATCTCTCCATAGTGGTGGCCGTGGCTACCGTTACTTCATCATTGCAGGTTGACGTACGCGGGAGGGCCAGGAAATCCGACATGCTCAATGCAATGTTTAATGCCCGTTCGTCTCCGCGTCACTCAGGTCGGTGTGCGCGAACCTAGTATATGCTTACCTGGTTTCCAAAAAGCAAGCGCTTCCGCGCTTGAAAACGAAAGAATAAAAAAACGGAAGATTGAATCGCTGCTGTCGCCGAGTCTGTCCTCTAACCCTTTCGGCGATTACTCGCGTCACCGCTAGCAGGAGCTCTCGTCATGACACAATGACTCACGGAAGAGACAGTCACCCGACCGTAAGTTTGGCTGTTTTCTTGTGCTGCTATCCGTGGACAGGCGGAGAAAGTGATCGGCAATGTCTCTGCCGGTTCAGCATCATGATCAATCAATGAATAATTGTGCTCCCAAACCCTCAACTACCTCTCTGGCGCATCTCTGAAACGGGTCATGACAACATTCTCATCCGTCGGGGCACGAGTATCCAACTAGTGTGTTCACGTCATCGTTAACCTGAGACTATTCATTACAGGCATAACACGGATACAATCTGACTCATAGTCATCGGACGAGAAAGTGAGCGTTGAGGCTTGCATAAGAACTGACAGCTTCAAGACAGTGTTCACATTAGATCTTGGCCTGTTGATGGTTTCGCGACACCAGGCTGTGATCGCGACAACCTGGACAAAGTTGAATTCCATCGTGGATGATAACTCGGAGATGATGGATACAAACTGTCCAACGTCTCGGAACCACAGCCCGAGGCGTTCATGCGATAATTTAGGTTCATGAGTAAGCGGGGTTGCATCATCACCCGTCGAGCAAGGAATTTCCCTAGAACTTCGACGGCCAGATGACACGCTTTCCCGAGCCCTCGCGGCACGACTGCGATGACATACAGGCAAACCCCTGGCGTAGCGGAATAGGGGTTGCCGACTGAGACGAAGAGATTTCCCTCACTGACTCTCGACGGAGATGATGCGGAATCCTCGGATAAGTGACGTTCGTGTTCTTCTACTCGTCCTCCAGGCGACTTCCTCTCTCCACTACACACTCGTTATGCGTCCTATCCAAGATTACGACATGAACAATAGAGTAGCATAGACAAACAGTTTGTATATTTTTCTCATTTGTCTTGATTTTTGGCCACTAATTTCCATTTCACAATGATGGCCCTCTCACGTAAGTCATAATCCTCTTTCAGGGGCTGTGCAAGCCTCGCCGGAACTGCCGGATCGTGGAACCCGAGCTGACCTCTGGGCCAGATTTCCCCGCCACGACCAACGAGAAGGTGCCGGCATTGTTTGGCTGCCCTTGCGTATGGAGCCATGTGCCGCTCTACGGCGCCGCCCAGAAACGCCGTCGCTACTACCATGCGTTGGCGAAGTCCAACGCGCCTGGGCTCGTACAGCGTCTGCCGTCCGAGATCATCCTCTGCGTCGTCGACGCCCTCTTCGACCTGTACGCCAAGGAGGTGTCTCTGGGGTACGAAAAGTATTGGGAGTCGTCATGTCTCCCCTACGAGACCGAAGCGATGTGTCCGTTCTGCATGCTCCCCCGCTTCGAAGTCTGGCGGGACGTGGCGAACCTGGCGGCGACGTGCCGCTCGCTGTATGAGCTCATCGCGCCTGTGCTGTACCGGCGCGACGCGCAGCAGAACCACTCGTCCGCGCTGCTGATCTCGGCGAAAAGGGGCAACCTCCGTGCCCTGAAGCTGGCGCTGGAGAACGGCGCGAACGCGGACGAAGACGACCACACGATGCCGCTGCAGTGGACGAACGAGTGCTTCCGGCACTGCGAGCACTGCGAGTACCAGGTGTGGTGGCGAGAACCGCGGAGGCTCGACATGAGTGCCCTGCACTGGGCGGCGCTGCGCGGGCAGCGCGACGTTCTCGGGATCCTCCTGCGCCACGGAGAAGGGGCGTCCCCGAAAAAGAGAGCCACGGTGCAGCCGGGCCTGGACGCCGGGAACTACGGGTCGCTCCCGTACGTGGAAGACTACTGCGACGAGTATAACGCCAGCTTCCCGTGCGTGGCGCTGCAGACGACGATGGGGTACAGCTCTGTGAGCTCCTACGGGGCGAACGCGCTCTACTTCCTGCTGGGGACGAGCAGGTTGAGGGACTCGGCCGAGACGCTGGAGCTGGCGAGGCTTCTCGTGGAGGCCGGCTCCTCGCTGCTGACGCATGAAGCTGCTGGGCTCCATGCGCTTCACCAGGCTGCTGCATACGACAACCTCGAGGTGGCGGAATTCCTTCTTGGAGAGATGAAAGCTGACCCGAACATCTCGGACGCTGCCGGAAACACACCGCTTCATCACCACGTCGACTCCAGATTCAGGGTCGAAGGGGGCGTCGGAGACACGAGATCGCTGTCGCTCCTACTCGAGTACGGGGCGGACCCGAACGCGCGGAACATTGATGGCTTCTCGCCGTTAGACTTGTGCCTGGCCGCAACGTTGCTGGGTGACGACAGAATGAAGCTGTCTGTCATGCTGGCGGAAAACGGGGCCACATTGAGAGATCGCGACTTGGGCATTCATAGTACAAGGTTGACTGGCCCGCAACGATATAAGTTGAATGCAGCGTTCGAAAAAGCGAGAATATGTGGGAAAGCTCAGTGGGATGGGAGGGTATAGGATGATGCATCATAGAATCATGGAGGGCGCAGTCACGTTAGTCACTATTGAACGTCGAGTTCCCTTTTTCCTCATCAGCGAGAAATACACTGCATTTGGTTTTCTGTTACGAAAGACTGCACTCATCAACGAACCTTTTGGTCCAGCAGCGGACGCCCGCTCAAAACCAGCGGTGTCAAAACCGCGTTTAAGCCCGCGTCAGCAACTGAGCTTCAACCTAGCTTTGTTCATCCCATTAAATGGTCAAAGCTCGGATAAGGAGATCAGTCCACGTTGGCCGAACAAAACGGACGGCTCTTGAAGAAGTGGAACGTTCTCGATCTGGTTGAATTAAGCTTTTCGTATATGTGCCCACTATGGACTCAAATTCGACTATATGCCATGAACATATATTTGCTTTGGCGCATGCGTCTGTTCGTCCCCACCACGTTGCAACGTTTCCTTCGCTTGTCCTGCTGCGGGAGGTTTTAGGTTTGAAGGCAGGGAAAGGGGGCACACTCGTAGGTATTCTACACATGGCTCCCCACCCTCGAGATGCTGATGTCAGGATCACAACTTCAACCGCAACCCTGACAAACTGGAAGTTGGAACCACTGATCATGCTTAAGTGCGGACGTGACAGATAAAGCGCCAAGGCCCACGCTTCAAGACCTGATCTATATGTCTATACTAGTAGAAACTGTAAAGCATAAACAACGTTAACCGTCTCCTGATTGGTCAAAAGGGTCTTCGTTCTCTTATAAATCTATATGATTACCGCGACAAACGCTTATGAGTTTGGGTTGAGTCTTCGGTAGCTTCAAGGATATATATTGACTTGATATCACTTTTACGCTTTGATGACAAGCTGGTTGACAAATTTTATCCGAGTCCCTTTTGTTGAGTACTGGAGATTTACCCACACGTCGTTGCAACGTTATTACCCTTGGGTTATATGTCTTAGTTCATGTTTGTAAGGCAAAGTCCAAGCTTGCAGCATGGAATGTGCGAACCTGTTTCGGTTCTATTACTACTGAAACGTTCACATCTTCCAGCGTTCTATATTCAATGTTACTATTTATCTTGTACACATTTGTTCATTTGGCGCCCTAGCTAGGAATTATGTCTGCACTCAGAGCGACTAATCATCTAATGTTCATTCAGGCCCCTATACAAAGAAGAAGTAAGAGCAACATTATATGACGTGTCACTAACACAGTCATGACATGATCTCGAAATTCAGTGCCGTATGACTTATTGGATGATGAACCCTGTCGCCGCTAATACTGTCCTTCCGAGGCTTAGAACCACAACTCATAATCACGGGCCAGCTGCTAACGACATCCGGCTCACTCGAATTTCTTATTTGCATGATTATCACATTGCACCACAGCTGAGAAGGCCCCATCACTTTGTTGATAGCCGTCGAGCTGCCCGGCGCATCAACACGGAGCTAGCCGTCGGGGCGTCAGAATCACATCAGCCGCCCTGCACCAACCTCACAAATCTCCTCTGTCAGCAGCCACGACTCTCCACCACAGGCAATCAATAAAGACACCCCAGAAACGGACACCCGTCAGTCACTCTTGTGACTCCATCAGGCCCCCTTGAGTCTGCTCTCCACACCAACCTGCGAAAGAGCGTTCGTGGCCGGGAATGTGGCTAGCTGGCGCGCGCCCGGGCAACAGAGTTCTCACGTAATATTCCCTGCTTTCCCATTCGTGTGATCTTCACGTCGCTGGTAAGCTGCATAGTCCAAGCTCGCGATCGTCCGCACTCCAGGCTTTCATGTTGGCATCATGCATGCACAAAACCGGCGCAATGCATCTCCTCTTCATGTTGAGACGTCGATTCAACACCCCGGGCCCTGTTTTTCATGATTAGTGTTTGAAGCTTTTGTAAAACCATTGCCACCTTGGACAACAGAGAATCTGACAAGTGACCGGGGCTCAAGCCACTCCCACAAACACTGGGCACTACTGCTGACAACCTCGACAAAAGTAGACACAAGATTCGTACGCAAGGCATGGTTCTCGCCTGCCATGTGCGTAACGACAAGGGAACCCGAGCCCTAACCCACGCCGGTGCCGGCACATGTATTGCAATGTCAAAGCACTGCCATCCTTGTCAGCCGATGACGCCTTCCCGGTCTCGCCCCGGACACCATCGATCCGATTATATGTATCGCCAAATGCGAGCCAGCCAATCGCCGGAGACCTCCAGTAAGCAGCGGGGGTCCAAGACTAAGTACTTTGCGTAGTTTACTCAGACCGTCTGTCTGCAACCAAAAGCATGTGTGGAGTCCTAGGTTGGCAAAAGACTGTCACTGTCAGCTTTTCACCCGTTTCGAGCTATCCGACAGCATTGGTTCCGGAGTCCGGACCCTTATCGAGCGGTAGAGATGGGCCCACCACTCTCCCAAGGAATCGAGGTGGCTGCAGGCCCTAGACTGTTGTCAGCCAACGGCGAGTGAGATATCATCTCCGGGGGTTGATCGCTGGCTTACACAAAGCTGAGGTGACGCGTTCATCTTCGAGCTCCAAACCTCAATCTTTGCCAACAGGGCGTCGCAAGATCTGATCTGAGAGTGACGGCACCATGGTAATCTGAATAATGACTTCTGCCCTGGGTATATGATGATTATAAAGAAAAGACGGGATGAGAAGTTTGATATGCTCGACGCTGACCAAGAGCTAAGGAGCTGCGAACATCCCCGTCCAGATCCCCGCGTGCTTCTCTCCTGCTCTGCGGTGTGATCCTGGTGATATCAAACTCGACTAACCATTCCGGCAGTGAAGAGGGGCGGCACACGTACCCAGCGCATGCCACGACTTACGCCCCTCCATGCCGTGCCGAAAGATGAATACACTAGCCTCACGCCCGAGGCGCGGGACACTCGGTTCCAGATACACCACTGGTGTTTGAGACGACGACGCTAAAAGCTTGCTCAGCTTACGCTCCCTCCCTTGGCGTGCCCCTCGCGGAAGCAGCTCTATCCATAAGAAGCCTGACAGCCTACTGCAATCTCAACTGGGTACGGGAGCGGCACGGGATGGCATGGAGGGGGAGGGGGAGGGGGGGAGTGAAGCATAGCTTCCCACCATCTTTTGTTTCTTTCTTTTTTTGGTGGCAGGCCCCCTTGAACGGAACAGGCTCCTCTTCTTGATATATGATCGTCGTGCGGGTCTGTGGAACGTGACGGTTCTGGATGTGGACATGTTGTCTATAACGGGCAAGCCTTCGTGATGTAGCGCAGTCACGACCGTAGCCTTGATCATCTCGGCACTCGTTGAAAGAGTTACCGAGCTTGGCCGGTAGGAGAAGCCTTAACATCCGTAAGCAGGCCCGTTGGAACTCGGCCACAGCGGAGGTGGTACAAGTCACGGGCAAACCCCCACCAAATCGACAGAAAAAGGTTTGGACCACCATCAACTCGTAAGGCTGTTAGTGTCTCGTTGGCTTGATCGTACTGTTCTTCAGTGGGCACACAGTGAAGAAGACCAAGTTGGGAAGAGAAACAGACAACACAAGTGAGCCAAGGTATTGAGAATGTCTTTCGTGGTATCATCGATCTTGTCATAAACAACCATCCTCGGGTCTCTTGAACAGTTGAGGCTCCGCGTTGGGTATGAAACCAAAAATTGGACCAGAGCTTAGCAGCTCATGCCCTTCGCGATAGCCAAGACACTGGGCAGCGGGGAGGAGCGGGGGTAATCACTGTCATGATCAAGTTTTCCCGCTCGCCTCCAAAAGACGTGTCCGTTGGACTGCTTGCCAAAAGATGGACAAAATCCGTTGCCAAATTCCAGCATACGTGCACAATTAACCTTTCTTATTGCCCAGAGGCCAAAGAATGCGATATTCGTTCGGAGGACGGGCAGGCGTTTCGGCATTTTCGCCGTCTGGGCGGCAAAGGAGAGAGTTCGAACCTTGGCATCCTAGTTGACAAGACTTCTGACAGGATAGACACTCAAACCTTATGGTTCATATTCCAAGTATAACCATAGTATTTCTTCCTTGAGCACAGAATCCCGTGTTCTGTTTTCGAGTTGGTTTCTTGCAGATGATAGATTGCGAGGCTTTCTATCCATCAGTAGCTGCCGTCGCCATCCTGGGAAACCTGGGATGGCTCCCTCGCACAACAATCATTCACCAGTAAAAGAAACACGAAGACCTCAGCTGGTTCCCTGGGGTTTCCCTTAGGTCAACGTCGAAGTCATTGAGGGGGGACATCACCCAGCGGGCGGGACAGACCGAATAGGCCATTGGTTTTTCACTTTCTCCTTTTTAGCGTGGTGGGTGGCCAGGGTCCAAGGCAGAAGCGTTGACACAGAACATTTAATTGTATTTGTGTTGTATGCAGTCTAATTCTGTAGTCTCCCTCGCCCGTACGCTGCTGATATGTCTGCAAAGTGGTTTATCAGAGGTTTCATCAGGGCGTACCAGTCCCGGTCCGCACCCCTCAGATTCCCACACATCTCGGGCCGGCCCTGGGCCATGGCCACCAGCCCTCGAGCGGCATGTCTTCGTAGATGGAGTTATAGTTCTGGCTGGGATCGTCGCGGACATACTTATATAGTTTCTGACTGTTGTTCCTGGGGTCCCAAACGAAGGCCCAGCAGATCTTATCTAGGGACAGGTCGGCAACACGGAAGCGGCGGACAACGGTCTCGTGTCGGGCGGCGACAATAAGGCTGGCCGTCCAATTTGGGTCGTCGGTGAGGTCTGTCAGGTAGTAGGTGCGGGTTACCGTCCAGCCGAGGGCCAGTCTCACATTGGGATCGATAGCGCCCGGATCAATTTCCACATGGGTTGCGTCGCGTTGGAAGTTACCAGCCGTCCAATGGAAGCCCTCGCGCATCATGCGTGGTGCGTCCTTAGTCTTTACTGACAGCTTGGCTTCCCAGTCAAGGTTAGTCCTGTTGCTGGGGGCGGGGCGGTGGCGGCCGGGGGCGAAGTAGAAGTCGACTTCAGCATTCATTTTTTCCCATTCGCCCGAGCGATAGGTTGGGGTTCTTGCTGTATGAATTGGGCCGGTTGATTCGTACGGAGGCGGCTTTTCTGAAGAGGGCCCGTCAGAGGCTGTTCCTTTGATGCGTAACATTGTGCTCGGCTGATGGATTATTTCCGGTCTTGCTCCAAAGAGGGAAAGATGTGGTGATGTGATGTAGGGTTGTGGTTGACAAGTGTCATGTCTCTTAAAGAACTCATGCGGAAAAGTTTATCGAGATCCAGGGGCGTCGGAGATAGGTAGATATAAATCAAGGTGCCTTGATCACTTCTCCTACCAAGCAAAGTTGAGAAGATTCAAGTCAAGGATAGGTCAGCCGTGCCTTCTCGTAACTCAAACCGGATAACCTTGTGGAAGGTCCAGAGGCAGCCACCTGGTCCCACTAGATCGCTGGCTATCTAAGCGGAGAGGCTGCGCCTTCCACTTCACTCGCGAAGCAATGGGATTGTTTCGATGTTCCAAGCCCGGGTTTCCCCGAATCTGGACCTTCGTGTCCGCCGAATTGTTTCTATTGAAAGATGGATAAGGAAGAAAGTGGTGTTGTTGCCGGCAGCCAGAGGTGAAGTGAAGCAGCTGGTTGCTGCCTGGCTGTCTTGTCACTTTCTGCCTTATCCTTCTTTCAACACTTTCCATTCATCTATATCACGACCCAAACGTACAGAGCGAAGCCGAGTCCCGCCATCGTGTCGATACGATACCCTTGGGTCTGGTTGGATGTACACGGTCTGGGTTAGCATAGAGCCCCGTCAGCCAGCCAGCGAGCCCGGCCTCCGCTTCGGTAACTCTAGCTGGAGATCTCCCACTTTCGTTTACTTCAGCGTCTGAAGTCTCGTGTCTACTGTAGAGAGTTTTTCCCGGCCTAGGCTCATTTAATCCTGTGATCACTGGCCGAAAGGGTGGTTGGAGTCCCATAATGCAGTATCTGATCCCAACTGAGGCTCGTCTCGTCCCATGTTCACCGGGCAAAAGCGGGGACGAGCATCTTGAAAGTATCAATGCATAAGTGATATTAATGGCGCGCAAAGTATACACACGCTATGATGAAAATAAGAATAATCACCAAAATGCCCGCAGGCCCAACGCTCAAGGTGACCTCCGGCCACACCCCCTCCCCCACCCTCTCCCCCAGCCACGCCCACCAGCCCTCTCCCTCCGCGGCCCGCTCCGCACCCTGACCTGCCACTGGACTGCCCTATGGTCCTCTGCGAAGATATCAGTAGGCTGAACTCCAAGGATGGTGATGGGATGTACCCACGGATTGGCTGGCTGGCCAGAGGCGGGCCCCTCTGCGGGGGAGGGTCGAGAGTTGGTGGTGGTGAGGGGAATGGAGGGGGTTGGCCGCGAGGCCTGCAGCCGAAGCTGCAATGTGAAAATAACTGACTTACTAGGAACTGACTGTTAGCAGAAGTTGAGCATTGGGGGAGACACGAGAGGGCTACTTACAGCGAGGGCATATTGAATTGAAAAAAAAAAAAAAAAACCTTCTGCGGGATTGTGATGCTGAAGAAGAAGAAGAAGAAGAGAAATCAGATGAAGGGAGGGATGAAGGGATTACATACCTAGGTAGGCCTCAGATGATGGGCGACTGCTTTCCCGTCTCTGTCTCTTCCCGTTTCCTCGGTGCTCTTTCTCGTGAGAAGAGCAGTAGTACGAGATGGGAGTACATGGAAGGTGTATTGTCCAGGAGACTGCCTCTCGACTCTCCACAAGGAAAGTCCCTCACTCACTACCTACCAATGCAGCATCCAAAGTCTCCTGTAGCAGGAATCAAGGATCGGGAAGCTTTCCCTGCCTTCTCGTAACGCAACCTTGCATGAGGACCTCCAGCCAGAGTTGCCGGAGCGGAAACCGGGCTGGGTAGCTAGCTGGCTGGGTAGCTGCTCTTTGCTCTCCTGCTTTTTGGTTGCTGGCGTCTGGCTGCTTGTTGGGCATAAAACGTCTCTTTCTCTTGCGCGAAGGTGCTAGCAGAGCAACCTGCCTCACTTACACGAAGTGGCATGAGGTTAGACCAATGAGCCGCACAAGGATCATGGGTCGAAACACTAGCCTTGTTTCCTTTTCCAGTACTGCAAGTATATCGGAGCTTGGCACCTTCCGACCTCGCCAGAGCTCAATCGCTAGGCGATACGCTCCGGATCAACTTGCCCGAGTATGGGCCTGGCTACCTTCCGAGTTCATGGGCGCGGAGGTTCTACGGCAGTGCGACAGGTACGATGGCAATCCCTGACGGTGTCATTATGGACCTTAAGGATCGCAGCTTCTCACTTCTCTGCACCTCCAGCTCGACCAACCAATCAGTATGCCTCACACAGCCACAGGTCTCGACCCTCAAGCGCCAGTTGTCTTTAAGAGGAATTTGAGTGTGTTGCTCGAGTCTTGTTTTGTACTTGTCTGATGCAGTATGGAGAAGATGGCTTTGCGACATGGGCATTGTAAGCGGTTTCTGGGGTGTTGTAAACTTCAAATTGGGTGGGATGACTTGAAGTCAAGGTCGTCATCTCGTTCTTTCTACATGGCCATCAGCCTGGATTTGCGCCACATGTTCAGGGTGGACTACTGAGAACGAATCGCCTCGCATCAGTGCTAGCCGTGGTCTTTCGACTGATCGATACCCAATTACCATCAGGTAGCACATGTGTGCCTGGCAGGCGGTCGTCGGCCCTGGCCCCTAGGCCCCTCCGGACGAGGGTCGCATGCTACGGCTCGTGTGGGGCTCTGAGGACTGTACTAGTGAAATGACACTATAGTTCCTGTGGGAAGGGCACCGGACATTGTGGACCAGATTTACCCCGCCGAGCCCGGCTTCTCGAACAATACCTAGGTTGGCTTAGTCGGATTTCCTTCCCATCGGACAGATGTGAAGGAACTCGGCGATAGGGGGAACACGGAGTTTGCAGAGGCCGACAATACCGCTTCCATGCGCGCGCGAGGTGGTGTTTGTCAGGGTATGATCCGCTGCAAAATTCGCGGAAAATTGTGTGATGTGGTTTTCCAAGAGACAGCATGCGGCTGGAGCCCCCCATACCTCAAACGTCACGGTTGATCATGCCATCCTCCGCGGACTTGCTCTTGGCCGCCTCAATGCGGTGTAGTCTGTGAAGTGTAGGTTGCTCTGATTTGCTGGGTAGTTGAGCAGAGGGCGCATGTGCAGATGTTGCCGCAGCAGCGTAAGCATGACTGGCGCATGTAAGCACTAAGCCTGACAAGGAGGTCTGAGTGGCAGGTCGGACGCGTCTGGAGGTCATTGGCGGGGGAAACCAGGCTCCTGCAGCCTACAGGGGTGATGTATCGGCCTACAGAAAGAAAGGCTATTATTATAGATCTGCTGAGTTGAAAGAGGTAGTTGGGTTGTATACAGCCACAGCGACGTGGGCGAGTATTGAAAGTCTCGAGGGGATATGGCCGCTGGCTTCAGTGGAAGCCCTGTCGGCACACAACAGAGGGCTGGGGAGTCCGAGGTGACATGGTAAATACGCATAGCAGAGTAGTTTTCCAAGGGTTGAGATGGGTACGGTACTCCTTGAAAAGCCAACTACTGCAATGCACTGGTGGCGGTTTCTACCCGAGCCACTACTCGAGGACTTGTGGGCGTCACCCGTGCCCGATCGAAGCCCTGGATCTCTCGAACATGTCCTTGGCATGGCCAGTGAGGGGTTCCCAGATAATAGCCACACGCCCATGATCATCGACAAGGATCCTGGTGGTGATGCATCGTAAAGGGTACACTAGCTTTTGGTCCAGCAGCACGGCAACAACCTACTAGGGCTGCTGCAGGTCGTCTTACTACCTATGCACAGAAGCATGGACCAAACAAAGGCAGGTAGCTGAGCCAGCCAGCAAGCCCTGCAGATGCGTAAGTCGGCCAATGGGAAAGCTTGACTCGAACAGAAGAAGTAGTGTATGGCGGAACGCGACGTCGAGGCGTTGCCCGCAGGATAACGGATGACCATCAGTGCCGACCAGAAACGAACACAGCCGATGCAGCAAGCTCGATTTGGAGGGAACCTAAGTTGGTTTTCGGATCCCTGTACTGCATTGATCCGGACTGGAGATTGGTATATATTGGAAGGTCGGCCTCACATTTGCTGACAAAGACATGTGTGTAGGTGGCATGGAGTCCTGACATTCTTAGTTGGGTAGCAGTGCTATGCTGTTGACGAGGCTCTCGTCAAAGGGTATTCATGCTGGCCGAGTTCGGCCTAGTTTGGATCATAGATTCATTCCGGCATTGGAGATACATGTCAGTTACCTGGAGCGCCTGGCGCCCCTTTCGGGACTGAGGGAAAGAGGTTCGGCTGCTGGAGCCGTTCACGATTCCTCTTGGCGATTTCCATCTGTCGTTTCTTTTCGAGTCGTATACCGTAAAAGTTCCTATCGAAACGTTGAGCTTGGGAGAAAGTTAGTGCATGGCGGGGCGTTGCCTACTTATGGAGCGCGAAAACGCGGGGCTCCTCCTCTGTGGACGGAGTGGGTGTCTCGGAGCCGTCCTAGAAGCTCGTCAGTCATGCGTTTGAGCCTCGATCAAGCGGCAGCGGCGCTTGGCGTGAGTTGTCGCAAGGCTTGCTTACCTTCTCAGGGGACTTGGCATCCTCCTCCTTCTTCTCGTCCTCGTTCTTCTTGTCATCCTTGCCTTTCTCCTTTTCCTTGTCCGCGTCCGCGTTCTTATCCTTGTCTTCCTTTTCTTTCTTCTTCTTCTTTTGCTTCTCTTCGTATTCCTTCTTGACGCGCTCCACTTCTTCTTCGAGTTCCCTCTTCTTCTTTGCTTCAATAGCCTCCTTATCGATGATGGGAGAGCAGAAGTTCTTGTCCTTCAGATGGCTGGGGCATACGTAGAAGAAGTCCTGACTGTCGAGTTAGCTGTGATCGCTCATTTGAGGCAACTCGCCCTTCCCTACCTTGTTCTCTGGCGCAACGAGAACGCTACTTGTGGCGCGATAGCACACATCGCAACCCTTGGCCGCAGTCTCGGCAACTTTACGGTGGGTGTAGATGTTGGCGAAGGACATGATGTCGGCAGTCGGGGTAGATGTCGCGTGGACGTTCAGACTCGACTTGAAGATGGTGTGAGGACTCGGGAGGACAGTTGTGCGGTTACCGACACCAGAACGCGGGACGATGTCGGTAAGACTCGAAGTTGGGATAGCACGTGTTTGGTTCGTGACGTTTTAGTATGGATGAGGTAAGTGGTAGAGATGGTGACAGCGACGTGGGGCAGGGAATGTCCCGTTAGCTAAGACGGAGTGGAAATCGCGGGGTGCGTCCACTGTGCCGCCCCCTAAGGTAAGATGGTCAAAGCTCCTTAGCTTGCGATAAGTGACAATCGCGTCTAAGATAAGACAAGGCTTTAGTCTGAATTGGAGTCTACACACAAGCTGACAATGCCCCCCCCATGTCAACCCGAGAGTACCGTGCACTTGTGGTCTGTGTAGAGTCCAGCAGATAGTAGACTGTTATAATATGGTCTCAGCTAATAGATAAATGCATTTTTAGCGGAGAGTAAGGGGAAACATTTCCTAACTAATCTAAGCTTAAAGCGTAAAAGAATATAGATAGTCTTAATATCCTAATAGGGGAGAAATAGTAGAAATATTTCTAAATTAATAAAGGTATAAAACTAAAAGTATATACCTAAGTGTAAGGGGCTGGCCCCTAGGCTTGTTCAACGTAGAGGTGCCGTCGATTGACTATTCTAAGCTGAAGAAGGAAGAAAGGACTTTACAGGG
>JASUDE010000400.1:5328-44114 GCA_034509685.1 Colletotrichum cereale | reverse complement strand
GAAGTTGGAGGGTATCTAGAAAATAGGGTGGCTGGGCGCGATTTTCGGGTGACCGAAATGCAGGGGTGACCGAAAAGTGGGTGCTTTGACTTAATCTAAAGGGTGCCCAACGTCCAGTCTTTCATATATGTCGACAGCCACAAATCGCCAAATCTGCACAGGTCAATCAGGAACAAGTAAATCTTCTGAAACTCCCAACCAACTGAGGAATAACAGCTGAAGCAGGTGGCTAGCTGTGGATCCTGCACCAATGACACCAAATGTCGGTTTGTAAGAGCAGGAGAAAACATAGACATCGGGGGTCGTCAGGATTGGACAGGGACTGTGCAAGGAAGTACCCGTAGAGAACTCAGGAGTTTTTATTTTTATAATCAAGCGAAGACGGGTGTGATCTTTCTCATTCTCACGGAAGCAAACTGTTGTTCTTCTCCTCACGTTGTATGAGTCCGTCTCACACCCGATGGTTGTGTTTGTCTTTGATTACCCTCGGGATATAGGATGGAACTCGGGCGCAGGCTTTTCCCTCGAGACGAGACCCGTTTGGCCGGCTCAGTCTTATTTGACCGAACCTTGAGCTCCTCTTCCCATGCGATGGTATCGCCTCGACACATGACTTAGGATTTAGATGAAACCTGCCGTGCGCCACCTCCGTCCGACACGGTGACGGTGTCCGCCGATACTTCTGGTGCTCGTACGAAGAGGCCACCTCACTTTCGTAGAGTTGGGGTTTGAAAGTAAAGTCGGGATGAGTGCACACACTGCTAGCCGAGACTGTCTTGGATTGACCACCAAAAGGGTGGAATGCTACTGCTTCACGGATACAGGTCACACAGCCGGGTGGAGTTGCTGGCGACAGACCGCATTGCGTCACGGTACCTCGGGATTGGAGCTTTGATTTCTGTCTCCAGCCATCCTGATGGATTTGTGTTGGACTAGCCAGTACTACCTAGAGCGTTCTGATGGCCCCAACAAACCAATCTATTTGCAATGAAGTGTTGCCTCTGCACAAATATCTGTGCATCAAAGAAAAACCAAGCTTTCATCCCTGTCCGCAGCTCTGCAGACATGCAAACAAAACTCGCTCAGAGAACCGCCTTGAGGGCTGTGAAGGCGTCGTCTCGGGAGCCGGAAAACCTCGATTCCGCCGTCTTCCAGTTAAGGACGTTCCAGATGTTCTCGACGTACGCCGCCTTTCCATTGAGGTACTGAGGCCGAGCATTGTTAGCACCTTCCAACAAAGCAGATCCGTCAGTGTTTACGAACCTGGAGGTAGTACGCGTGCTCCCACATGTCCACGCCGAAGATGGGCACGCCCTTGGTGACAGGGTCCTGGTCTTTCGTCGTGATGATGCTGAGACCCGTTACGTCGTCCTTGACCAGCCACCCCCAGCCGCTGCCGGTGATACCCAGCAGCGTGGCGTTGAAAGCCTGCTTGAACTGGTCGAGCCCGCCCCAGACCCGGGTGATCTCAGCGACGAGCTTGGGCGCGGCGTCGGGCGAGGCGTCTGGGCTCGAGGCTGGGCTCAGGTTCTCCCAGAAGAGGGTGTGGTTGATGTGGCCGCCACCGTTGAAGTTGAGGGCTGCGAGGACGGCGATGCGGTTTTGAAGGGGGTTCGCGTTGTAGGTCTCGACGGCCTTGTTCAAATTTGTAACATATGCTTGGTGACTGCAATGGTCTGATGTCAACCCTGTTCTTCTTTGGTTTCTGGTTCCTAGCTCTCTTACTGTTTGCTGTGATGCAGCTCCATGATCTGGGCTGAGATGTGCGGCTCGAGAGCCTGGAAGAGGGGTCAGCGGGTGCGACCGCGAGCACAATTGCAGGGATACTCACATCGTAAGCGTAGGGGAGCTTAGGCAACGTGTACTGTGTGCTGGCCATGGTGACAGATGAGCAGGATTCAAAGGCTTTCTTGATGTTGACTTGGGGTTATTCTCGTTTTCCGACGTTGATTGTAGGAGGTTGAGGAGGAGAGAGTGATGGAGGGGCAAAGCGTTCGAAGGTAAGAGATGGAAGCATAAGTCATCAGAAGGAGGGGAAGCAGTGAGCACATTTCATCACCTCAGCATCCATGGGTCTCTGATCTGTCTCCATCGATGCCGATGATGTGACGGGCACCTTGATGGCTGCCCGTCCCCATCGTTGACCAGGTTCAACTGAACGTGTAGCGACCATGGGGTGGTGGAACAGGATCACTACACACCAGCATTCTTCAATGCACAATGCTAATGCTATTTACTCTATATTCTATATCATTTACATGCTGGATATCTTTCTTTTTTCCACTGTAGGCAACTTCACGATGATGCAGGGAGAAGTAGACAGCCCAAACGTGATCAATATTGCTCTAACTTGCTCATCCGAAAGCTTGCATGCAGGGAGCTGAACTGCCGACTCTGGGGTAAACCTGAGTTGTAATTGGTCAGTCAATTGTTAGCGACGCCCCGGGCCGGACCCGTTCGCGCTCGTTTTGGGATGACAGGGATCATGAGGAGGATTGAGCACCTTGAGGGAGTTCTTGAAGCTCGACCATAGTCTTTATAGGATGCCACAAAAGCTGTTACTGGAGGCGAAATTTCCAAGATCCTTCATTTTGATGATAACTCCTACTTGCACTAGTCCATTTATTGAAATCATCACTGTTCTGCCCTATTATCTGCCTGAGCCAATATGTGTGGCCCAGACACCTGCACCAAACCTCGAGGCGGCGCGTTGGCAGTCCTCAGCCAGCCGTTTGGTTCACTTGAAGCAACGGGAACGAGCCCCAGACTTCGGGGAGATCTTTCATTTCACACTCCGGGAAAGCCATCAAGTCCTTTCGCAACACACGCGAGAATCACAGGCGGCAACGAGTGTGACTTGCAGTCCTTGGCTGACATGGTTGTCATTATCCAGTAAGTTGCATTCACACAGAATTAGGCATAACAGGTTGTGTAATTGCATCTACTGACGGCGCCTTTAACTAACAGCCAATCCGGAGATCTGACACGAAGGCCAGAAGACTGTGGTCTCTTCCACCGAATCGCCTTTTCAGGCGCCTCCATCCTCGAAAACGGCTCGACGGTCGAGTTGGCATTACAGACGCCGGTCTCGCTCCAAGTTGGCGCTGACGGCATCATTGGACGGAGAGTCTCGGTCTTCCCCAAATCGGAAATGGAGAATGCCTGTGCAGAGGGGATTGTTGGTTTCAACTTTTTGAACTCCCTTTGATGGAAACATGTCAAATTATCAGGAGTAATACTTTACAGATGGTGCTCATGTAGTTTGGGGCTCTGACGTATTGGGATCGGCTTTGGCTTGGGTTTGGCCTGCTTACTTTGAGGGCAAGATTGGTATATAGCGAGGAGTTAGGGAACCGGAAAGCAATGTCTTATTTATCTTATTTGTACTCTCATGATTTTCCGATGACCTCCCGGGCTTCAAAGTCAGGTACGAGACAAGATATCAGTTGTCGGCAACTGCTTGGCGGATATTGGTGCTAAAGTATAACCTTACTTTCCATCGTCATCTGCCGCCACCAAGCTGAGCTAAGATTATGGCACGAAAGAGAAGATGTCTACCTGTAAGGTTCCACCGCTTTCCACGCCCCATCAAGATCTCTGCAGGGAGGGGAGCGGCACAGAGTTGATGATTGTGTTTTCTATATGGAGGCAATGGACGCCGATCGAATAATACTAAAAACTGATATTAACAGATTCTGTGGAGTCCTAAATGGCTTTTTCCGACGAGCAGCTCTCAATTCTGATCTTCCAAATAATAGTTGCCGCCCCCGCTGGAGAAGGTGTGGGATCGGAAAGATCGTAGTGGTATATATCACTTCTCAGCGGGAAACATGGGGTGCATGTCTCCAGCCGGGCGATAGGTAAAGATACCAGTGGGCTGCCCAATTGTAATAGTATGTCAACTTAATGTGCGACAGGTCTTCAATGAATAGCTCTAGGGGGGGGCTGATTCATGTTCATTCCGCCTGGTTTTGCATATAACTATACGACTCCTTATCCCCGACCCTCTCACTTTACTATGTGCTACGTACTATGTAGATTCGTAGAGCTCGAGCGCGTATGCCAGGATGTGGGTCCGAGCTGCCGATGCTGCCAAAACTGATTCACTGGATCATGAGGCATGCATGCCTCTTACCAAAGGCCGCATGCCCGGTTTCTAGGTGGGCCTTTGATCCAAGCTGTTTATCGTTTGACAACGGGTAAAGATGGAATGGTGTGAGCGTGTTATCTATCTTTTTATTAACTTGTCTGCTGCATATTCATGTCTCCAGGCTCGATGTCGACAGCTGGGATGTAATATCCAGTGTTGCGGTCGGCTCTGACTTCATGCGGAACGAAGCATCGGCCAATATCGAAAATTTTGGGGTTATATAGCTGAGCGTCTTATCTAGTGTACAGCGAGGGGAAGATGCCTGACAATGTATAATAGCGACTGCTTTGGGCAAGGCATCTAGGCCGAGGAGGAGCAGATTCCGTTTTTCAAAAAGCGTTTGATTGTCGCGAGATAAGATTTGTGTTGTGCACCCCCATCCACAGACCTATTCGCCCGTATACTACGTAGTATCGTGGGAGATCCGCTGGTCGACCGTGATCCGTAGCACAGCCTGACTCGTCCGGTGAGCAGGCAGGACGTTGGCGGGAGGGCTGCGCCAACCAGATCGGCCGCTCGGCAGTATCCGAATGCACCGGCAAAAGCTACGAGGAAAACAACGAGAAAAGCAATAATACGCAGTAAGTACGAGTACAGTTATCCGTACTGGCTCGGTTGGTCCAAGGAACCCCGAGATCGAAAAGGCCAGTATCTATTTTCAGCATGTCACTGACGTCAAAAAGAAGTCTCTTTTCGAAAGACCCTCTTACCCCTTTCTGATGGAGGGCCCAACCATGTAAAGCTACAGATATGTAAACTCACTTACTCATGAAGCCCAAGCACAATTATGGGGGGGTTGCAGGCGTCAGCCAGTTAAATGAGATCATGCATACCGTGGATCCATTGAGTTGACAACCGTAACGGGGTGAGTTGTTAGGATGAACGGTAAAGGCGAGGTGGGCAGCGGGTCGATATAAGCCACAACTATAGTAAAGCTTTTCGTGGTCTCCCCAGCTCCACACCCACTGGCATGAAAATGAGATGCTGATGGTCGGCGGCGCTTTCGTGTCGAGTAATAAGGTTGCGGCGGGAGTTATTAAAGCGAGTTCAAATAGCGAACTCGAGCGTGTATATAACCGTTGCAACACCATGGTCTTGATGTTGTGATGTCTTGTCACAGTCACGCATTCTGTCGCCAACAATAATTCCAACAGTCTCAGCCACAAAGCTTCTTACCTTGAGCTTCAAGCAACGCTGCACATATCCACCATGATGAACAAACTCATCATCGCCTTGGCCATGGTTTCGGCCGCCACCGCGGCTCCTGCTTTGGACCGTCGCAACGCGTGCCATGACGCCTACAAGGTCTGCGTCGCCGCTGGTACCCCGGTGGTCTCTTGCCAATGCACTCTTACCGCCTGCGTCGGCGAGGACAACGCTCGCGCCCGCGCTTTCTGCGCCACTGCGACTGGAAACCTGACGCAGCCGACCCCAACCGGCATCCCCCCGACCGCCTCCACTTCTGCTCCGCCCTCAGTTACCCTCCTCGCCGGCGTCCCCGGTGCCTGCGACCCGGCCCAGCCCGGCTCTTGCCCTTCGTCGTCATCCTCTGTGTCGACTACCTCATCCACGGCACCACCTACTGCTACGCCTACCTCCCCACCCGACGACACTGTTCCCCAGCCTATCGACGGCGAGATGTGGACAATCAAGGGCTTGAACCGCTACTGTGACGCGAGCAACGAGGGTTGCGACTACAACTTCGACATCGAGGCCGACGGCAAGACTGAGCACTGCACCATCGTCCGCCTTCCCGTCGCTTCTGCAGCCACTGAGAGCTGGTTAGACCAGCCCTGCGCTCCCGGCTCCGAGTTCAACATCTCATGGAACTTCGTCGCTAGCCCCACTCCCGCTTACGCTATCCTCGCGGTGGTCAAGGGCAAGAAGATCGCTTGGTTCGGCGTTACCGATGTCAATGGCAAGCCCGTCACTCCCTCAAACCCTCTCGGATCTGGACAGTTTGGAGACCTTGGACCCCAGCAGGTCTACACCAACTAAATAGTGTTCAAAAGTCATCAAGACATTCCATAAAGGCCATCGGGCATGGATGTCCACGGTATTGATAGCGCAGATTAGACACTTTACAACCTAATGTTTAAATTATACAACTTTCAAGGTCCCTTGTCTTTGATGAAACAAACATTCAGTATTTTGAAGGCATTTCTTGTTCTTGTAGTGCGTTGTAAGAAGTTTGTGAGAACTCTTGAACATAACTTGGACGGATCACCGGAACTTGACGTGTATTCGCATCAACTCGACCGAGTCATTGAGGCTTGTGAAACCCATGTCATTCATCACTACTTAGATTCTTGAGCGTGCTCCCTGTAAGTTCCTCTCAGTTCGACTATGACCGTTGAGCTACCCTAGAAGGCAAATCATTTGTGCACCCACCAGAGCCTTTCGCAGCATCTCGTGGTGCTCTTCCGCCTCAAAATATGTACCCAACGTCATCTTCTTGAGCCGGGGATATTCTCCGTTTCTGACCTGGGTTGTGAGTGCCTCGAACTCGACGGTGCCCAACCCACGTGATGCGTTCATATCATCATCTATCTTCAACTCCAAATGTACCGTCGGTAAGGTTCTAAGGGTGCAGTCTGAGCCCGTGCCAAGATATGTTCCAGACAAGCAGAGCGGACGAAGTTTTGAGAGCAGGAAAAGTGACGATAAGGGCAAGTTTTCGGGATAGAGTCCAGCGTCCTCGACCGCGACAGTGCACCGTCCGAAGACAACCTTTAGTACCTTCGAAGTACTGAGGTGTTTGAGAATAGCACCAGTTATGGCTTCATTGTGTATACATGTAAGTCGCTAGACTCGTGGTCAAAGGTCGTCAGGTGGTTGCGAGACATGATGATCTCGATGAGTTGCTCGAACGGTATCGACGAGCTGTAGAGTGCAAGGTGACGAATGTTTCTCCAATCGAAAATTCTATCATCTACACTTCCCTTTGGCTTAAGAGCCATGGCTTAGCCAAGCGTCGTGAGCCAGTTTCCTACACTTGATCAATAACTAACATATAACATTTAGTAACAGAATCGCAGGTAAGAAGTCAGTCACTAAATGCAAGTAACGTATAGATTTATAGGTGAAAGCATTGTGCCAATGAACTTTCTGGAGTATAGCATACTCGTTCTTAGAACATCTGACTTCAGGATTTTACACATAACTAGACACTAAATGTACTACTACTAGTACCTCTTAATCTAAGGCCTCTATTATGAATGTATGCAATGGCAATCTACAAGTATACCTCCAACGCATGTACCCGCTGCAGGCTAGTAATAACAGAGTCTGTTAGCTAGGTTTTCAGTCACAACAAGGAGTTTTACTTTGCAAATGGTGAAAAATTGTTTCCACAGAGCGATACGTCACAGCCACGAGGAGGCCGAGCCTATACCTGAAAGCCTACAGACCCAAGAATAAATAAAGTGATAAAGGTAGCCTTCATGGTGACTATTTAAATTTTGTAGAACAGTTTATAAATGGACTCTCTAGGTGAGAACTACAGATCTTATGGAAGAAGTACTGCACACTAATTTTTCTCAACATACGCCTAAGTTCACAAGAGCAATCCACGCAACTAGATCATTAAGATGTCGCATACCATGCGTGCCCTCTTTAACTAATGATCCTTTGAAGGCGACCGCTCTAGATGTTTGAAAAACCTCTAGTTTGTTCTCTCCCTAGAATGAGCATTGAAATAATCAAGCTGTGAGACATGTGGTATGATGTGCATGATGTGGTCTTTACCTAGACCGTGCCATGTCTAGGGATATCAGCTGCTGTGCGTGAGAGAGATATGTATGGCTTTCGTTTCTGCTCAGGATGAATGCATCTATTTCTGGAACCCAGAATTGATCATTATCTTCAAGTTGGTGTCTCTGAAATGTGCTCTTGAGATCTGATCGGCGAAGAGCGTGAATAACTATATTCAATACGAGAGGGAACTAATGTGAGATCAATACCCAGGGCTGACCGCCCCCATGATTCTCTGAACCATGAAAACAGGGCTGTGGAATTATCGGTCCCCTCATGACATTCAATTTTCTTAAACGTTTGCTTTGGTCGACCATAGGCAGATCTAGTCCAGTTCAATCTGGAGAAGAAATTCACAACGATTATAATATGGCCGGCAACATCTCTAGGCCTGTTGCCGATCTCTTTATGCCAATACAGGACAAAATAACCGACAGTGTAATTGGCAGTTGCTGGTACTTTCCACTTTCCACAGCCGGCGACAGCATCAGCCATAACCAGGCAACTTATGACACGCAATTCCACGAGTATTCGTTATGTTTAAGACTGTGTTGTTGGAATCAGCATATTGTCACTTTTCCCCACTGTATTTACAACCATTGTCCTGTAGGCGTTTTTTATGGATGCTGCCCATAGGGGTACTCTGTGTAAGTCATTACCAGAACTCGCCATGGTATGTTCAAAATCACATTGAATATTTCTGACAGACCAGACTTCAGAGGTCACTGAATTAAGAGCAAGTGTACAGTGGGGACCCAAAAGTATCCGACCGCACCCCACCTAACGCATCGCGTCGCAGTCCCCTTGATTCATCTCTCCTCCTTTAAAGTCCTATTATAAGATTAAAAAATAGGTGATTTATAGCTACTTTCTTCTTTATTATTAGTAAATTGTAGGCTAAAAGATAAACTTATAGAATTCTAGCGTATTACTATTATTACCTCTATTATAGCTAGTTTTAGTTACTAGTAAGCTACTAACGCATATAGCTACTCTAAGACTACTATTACTAATACTCTTTAATACTTCTAGTAGTACTATACCTTTAAGTTACTACTTTAAAAAGGAAGGCCTTTAAAACTCTCTAGGTAGGAGAAAAAGTAACACAGTCGAAATAGGTGATGGATTGGTTGACCACCCTAAGATAGAGCTACAGCTGGCAGTGCCAGGCCTTATAGGCTGGCGCCAGGTGGGGCTCCTACGGACTAACTATAGGCCGGCCGACCGGTGGATCACGGCATCTCCGGTGGGATCCACAGCCGGGCCGGGTAATCCATGATAGCCACTTTGTCCTGTGACAAAAAGGCTATTATTAGGTCTACTAGAAATAACTTCTAGTAGACGTATAAAAAGCTTACTAAGTTATAGAAAGGTTAAGTTAGCCTTAATACTATTAAGTAGGTTCTATATAGCACTAACTTTTATAAATAGTAGGTAATAAAGAGGCTATTTATATTAAGAGAAGTAGCTTTTAAGAGACTTGCTTTTATATAAGAGTAGCTTAAAAAATTAAAGAGTTAATAATAGTATACTTATTCTTATTCTTAGTACCCCTATAGATCTTCTTACTAACTTTTATACTATATAGACTTAGTTCTCTAATAAAAGCTCCTACTAAAATAACACCTTATTTTCCTCTACCTAAGTATTTAGATTACTATATAAACACTAGAATAAAGAATTTATTAACCTTATAAGTTACTAACACAGTCGAAAATAGGTGATGGATTGGTTGACTTGCTAATCTAGAGCTACAGCTGGCAGTGCCAGCACTTATAGGCTGGCGCCAGGTGGGGCTCCTACGGACTAACTATAGGCCGGCCGACTAGTGGATCACGGCATCTCCGGTGGGATCTACAGCCGGGCCGGGTAATCCATAATAGCCACTTTATCCTATGACAAGTGCCCCCCCTAGAATGAAATAGAAAAAGGGAAAAAGAAAGAAACGCAATAGCGTTATAAAGTAACGTAGCGCAAAGGTAAAGCAAAGCGGAAGTAAGCAAAAGCAAGGAAACTAAACAATAGTTATAGATAAAGTAGATATCTATAATAGAATAATAGTAAAAGTAACTAATCTAACTATATATCTTAGGCTTCTATAGTGCTATTCTAGCTGCTATAGAAAGGGTATACCTAAGTAGTAATTAATAGTTATTATTATAGTTACTATTATTACTATATTCCTTAGAATATCTGTTATAAATACTTAGTAGCTAGGTATATATATAGGCTAGCTAGGTAGGTATATAGGCTGGCTATATAATTAAGTAGCTATATACTAGTCTACTAGTAAGCTAGCTAGCTGTTAATATATAGGCTAGTTAGGTAGATATATAGGCTAGCTGTATAATTAAGTAGCTATATAGTAGTCTACTAGTAAGCTAGCTAGCTAGGCGTGTGTATATTTAGCTAAGGCTAGCTAGCTAGCTAGTTATTAATATATAGGCTAGCTAGGTATATATATAGGCTAGCTGTATATATATATAGGCTAGCTATATAATTAAGTAGCTATGTACTAGTCTGCTAGTAAGCTAGCTAGCTGTTAATATATAGGCTAGCTAGGTAGATATATAGGCTAGCTATATAATTAAGTAGCTATATAGTGGTCTGCTAGTAAGCTAGCTAGCTATTAATACGTAGGCTAGCTAGGTATATATATAGCTAGCTAGCTAGCTAGTTATTAATATATAGGCTAGCTAGGTATATATATAGGCTAGCTATGTATATATATAGGTTAGCTATATAATTAAGTAGCTACGTATTAGTCTGCTAGTAAGCTAGCTAGAGGTTCTTAACGGCTATAATATATATCTTTATAGGCTAGCTAGGCTAACTAGGCTAGCTAGATTAGTAATATAAGCGCTTTAGTAAAGGTAGTCCTTAAGGCAGTAGGTATTAGTAGTAGTAGTAACATATATTTTAGTAGCTATTACTAGGCTTTATCCTTAGCTTTATTACTTAACTTTATTCTTATATATAAAGCCTAAATAGCTAAGTTAAACTTTATAGCTAAGAAGAGGACTAGTAATACTAGCGATATAGATTATTCCGTTATAGGCAGGCTAGCTAGGGTTTCTTAGCGGCTATAATAGGTATCTTTATAGGCTAGCTAGTAATTACTCTACTTAAGATAGTAGAAAAAGGCGTTTTGTAATGTGAAGTCTTAACAGTAGAGTTAGTAGTAAAATAGAGCTCTATAGCTATTTATAAAGATATAGTAGAATAGTGCGTTTTTTAAGGGAAATTAAGTACTATACTTCTAGTAGGGCTCTAGCTAGTAACTCTATTACTATTATCTCTTAAGTGCCTTAATTAACAGTAGCTTTAGCAGCAGTAGATTTAATAGTATAATAGGTAAAAAAGAGAGTAAAGAAGGGTAGTAAAAGTAAGGTTATTAGTAAGGGTATTAGCTAAAAGGATGTCGGCTTTAGCTAGGTAGGTAGTTATTATAGCGTAGGCTATAGGTAAATAACTCTACTAGTAGGCATATATTAGCAGCTAATTAGTAAAGAAATATAGGCTTCTAAATAGTTATAATTAAAAGAAAACTAACTAAATAGCTCCTCTTAATAATAGTTAGTATATTTACCTCTTATTATAAATCTTAACGGTAGTAGAGGGTTAATATCCTATAGTATTATAACGTAGTTATACTACTACTTAATATAGTTAAAAATAGGTAATAGATTAGTTAACTTACTAATCTAAAGCTATAGCTAGTAGTACTAGCACTTATAGGCTAGCGCTAGGTAGGGCTCCTACAGACTAACTATAGGCCGGCCGACTAGTAGATTATAGTATCTCTAGTAGGATTTACTAACACAGCCCTCTTAGTAGCTATTCTAAATCTAATAGGAATATTAAGGCTATAATAGTAGTAGAATATTATACTAGCGTTTTATAAAGTAATGTAGTATAAAGGTAAAAAATAATAGAAGTAAGTAATAATAAAGAAACTAAATAGAGGTTATAAAATAAAAAGTAGGTTTTAGAAGTAAGGTATTATTATAGTTAACCTTCCTACTAAGGGAGGTTAATAGTATAAAGGATTATATACTCTATAAGTATATTAATATATATATACCTATAGGGATATCCTCCTTTAGCCTATCTATCTACTTTATTTTATAATAAGTACCCCTTTTTAAAAGAAACACTTATCCTAAGTATACTAAAATATAAAAAAGAAAGTTACTATTAATCTACTATATTATCTATTACCTTTCTTTTATATCTTATATATTCCTCTTTTACTTATTATCTTTAAAATTAATCCCTATAGTATAGTACTTCTTACTACTACCTTAAGCTAAGGTAGCTAGTAAGTTAGGTTAGCGTATATACTTAGTAGTATGCTAGGGAATTATAACTAATAGGGTGTAAGTAGATTAAGAAGCTAAAGTATATATATAGGTATCCTTAATAGTGTTAGAGAGTTTCTCTTTTATGCTAGTAACCTTATTAATAAAGGCTTTAAACTTATTACCTTTAAACTTATTAAGGGTATTAAGGTTATTAGCCTTCTTATTAAGTAAGGTAACCTTTTAAGTTAGCTTCTAAAGTTAATAGTTAAAGCTGTTAATAAGGGCTTCTAGATACTTAGATTTCTTAGCCTTTTTATATAGATTCTTAGTAATTTAGTAAATACTATTAAAGTACTTCTTAATAACTAGCTTATAAGACTTAGTAGTAGCTACTACTATATTAGTAACCTTATAGGTAACGTTAGCCTTAATAGTATAGTTATTAACTTTTATATTTAGATTAGTAATATAGTCTTAAATTATATTAAAGAGAATAGTTTAGCTTTAGGTATTATATATATATATAATCTTTAGGATAGAAATTAAGTCTAATTACTAAAGTAGTAAAAAAATACCTATAACTTTAGAGTTACTTTATTTAACCTAGTATATAAAGGTAGAGCTAATTAATACTATATAGAAAAAAAAGTTACTAAACTAAAGCTTATTCTTTTTATACTTAGAAAGTATATTCTTTATAGGGGTAGTAACTATTTAATAGAAGTATATATTAAATAAAAAAGAAGTATACTAGTTAGTAATAATATTCTTATAATAGTTATAAAAATCCTCTAGCTAGATATAAATCTTATAGATAAAGGTATTATTAGTATAGTCTTTAACTACCTCCTTAAAGCGCTTAATAGCCTTAGTGTAACTAGGGATACTAAACTTCTTTTTATTAGTAGTTCTAGAAGTATTCTTCTTAATAGTCTTACCTATATTTTTCTTTAGAGTTACTAAGTTATTTAGTATACCTAGCGTAATATAAGCCTTAGTCTTTATGTTACTATAAATCTTAGTAAGAGTAGTACTATTAAGGCTACTACCTATAGTATAGATATACTTATTAACTATTTTATAGTATATAACCTTAAATATATAATACTTTATATGTTTCTTATACTTTAGCTTAGCCTTATAGTCTTTAATTTATTATAAGGTTTTTTTAGTATTTTCTTCTATTTTATAAGGTATATTATAAAGGTTAGTATTAGTAGAAGAGATAAATAACTTAGAGTTATTACTAAAGTCTTTATTATAGCTAGTGTTTACCTTATTAGTATTAATAGCTATAGTATCTATAGTATTATAGTTATTAATATAGCGTTAGTTTTTAGTAAAAGAGGTTCCCTAAGTAGTAGGGATATTAACTAATTTAAAGGTAGACTTTAGGGGGTGTAATAACTACTAAGTCTAGGTTTAGTTAGTAGCCTTAGTAGTCTTATTATTAATAAAGGTATTACAAAACAAGGTAGATAGATAGGCTAAAAGAGGATATCCCTATAGGTATATGTATATTTATATACCTATAAAGTATATAATCCTCTACGCTATTAACCTCCTCTAGGAGGAAGGTTAACTATAATAATACTTTACTTTTAAAACCTATCTTTTGTTTTATAACCTCTATTTAGTTTCCTTATTATTACTTAGTTTTATTATTCTTTACCTTTACACTATATTACTTTATAAGACGCTAGTATAATACTTTACTACTATTACAGCCTAACTATTCCTATTAGATCTAGAATAGCTACTAAAAGGGCTATACTAAGTAGTAGTATAACTACTTTAGTTTATACCTTATAATATTTTCTTTTTTTTACTAACCTATAGTAAAGATATACCTTTACTTTAATAGAAGTTATAAGATTTTAAAAGTAGTATAAGTAAGCTCCTTTAGCTAAGGTATATTACTAAGTTATAGTAACTATATATATAGCTTAAATAGTTCTTATTATATAAGGTTATAAGGAGTTTTTCTAAAAGTCTATAAGATAATATCTTTAACCTTATATTTATAGAGTTTAATAGTAATATACTATACTATAGAACTAATAGGTAGGATATAGACTTCTACCTAAATAATAGATACACTAATAATAACTACTAGGTTAAATCTACTATTAAGATAGTAAAAAAGATTATTAATAACGTAAGATAAAACCTAGCGGTTTCCTTAAGATTATTTACTAATAGATTACTTATACTACTCTTATAAATAAATTCCTAAACCTTTTAGTTATTAGAAAACCTAGTTATACTAGAAAAGAAGATAACTAAGTAAGTTTTAAAACCCCTAAGGAAAATTCTTCTATAACAACCTAACTTAAGGGTTAATAAGACTATAGGAGAATTCTATAATAAATATAAGGATAGCCCTCTTATAGTATTTCTACCTAAAGCATTAGAAGATTTTAATATAACGTAGCGTTTACTAAAAAGTAAAAAACTAAAAATTATAGGCCTACCTAAGTAAAACACTAGCCTACTAGTAGAATAATACTAAATAGCTAGCTAGCTAATTTAACCCCCTCTAATATAATATAATATATAATAATAGTAAACCTTATTACTACTAGCTATAAAAGCCTAATAACTACCCTTCCTAATATAATTCCTAATACCTAGTGGTTTTTTAGTTAGTATAGGTTACTACCTTTATAAACTAGGTATACTAGGCTTTTAGCCTACTTAGATACTACTAGGTTTAGCTTATTAACCCCCCCCCTTAGGGTAGATAGTATATATACTACCTTACCCTTAAGAACTAGCTATATACCTAATACCCTTAGTTATACTACTATACCTAGGTATACTATTAAACGTCTTTATATAAAGGATATACTTTACTTTATTAGATATAATAGTAAGGTAGATATAAGTATTCTCTTACTACCTACCTCCCTAATAGCTAGGGATTTTAACTCCCTAGCTATTAATACCTATAGGAGGGTAGAGATAACTAATAGTAAATATCCTTTATCTAGTAGTAGTACTAACGCTACTACTAGATATATTTTAGTTTATAGATACGTTTTTTTATACTATAGTATACTAAATATAAATCTCTAAGATATTATCTAATAGTATAAATACCTTAAGATATACCCTAACTTATTTATAAATACCTATAGGGGTTAGTATCTTTTAGCTAAATACTAATATAAAGCGTTACTTACTAAACCTTATTTTTTATAACTACTATATAACTTACTACTATAACGTAAAGTTATAAACTTAGGCTATTAAAGTAGTATATTATAATACCTTATTACTATAGTACTTTAGTTAGACGATTTACTAGTACCTTAGGGGATAAGCCTAAAACTAGTAGGAATTTTAACTTATAACTAGAGAATAATAATAGCTAAGATAGTAAGAATAGGCTACTATTACTTAACGGATTAAAAAACGCTTTAGCTTTACTTTAGTAAACGCTAAAAAGTAGTTTTAGGAAAACTACTTTACTATAAAGAAAATTAATAGCTAAAGTAATATTTATATATTTACTTAAAGCTACTTTAAGTACGTAAGAGTATAAAGAGATTAAACCTAACGTTAATAGCTAATAAGGTTTTATAATAACCTTACCTTATAGCTTAGATAATTCCTCTATAAGCCTAAAGATAATAACTCCTTAGATAGATATATTACTTATACTAAGGAATAATATAAAGCACTATAAGATATAGCGCCTAAATCCTAATATAACCTAGTATATATTAATAATACTACTAACTATAATAGTAAAGATATAGTATACTAAGGAAACGTAATACTTTACTTAGGAGCCTTATAGCCTAGTTACTTAGAACCTTATAATAAAGACCCCTCTAAATATAATAAAGAAGAGACTATATTCTAAGGATTAAGTAGTAGGAACGATTAGCGTAGTTAAGATAACTATAGATATTATAGAAATTACTATAGAAACTATAGAGGATACTAATCCTATAATAACTATTAGAAAGAAGACTACTAAGATAATATTAAACGTTATATAAAAGATTAATAACCCTAGCGGGAAGTTAAGTAAGGAGGTAGATAGAGATAACGTATACGTTATACCTAAAAAATTAATAGGCGTAATAACGTGTAATTTATATAGGAAAATAATAAGAACACTTAGACTTATATTAATAAACTTATTAATAATAGGTATATTCTTAAAGGCACTAAAGAAGTCCTTTTATATAAGATAAAGAGTATAAACTTTATTACCCCCTTATTAGAGTAAGAGGCGTTATTACCTAAAGAATAAGAGGAGGTTATTAAACCTAGTAATAACTATACCTTATTATAAAGTAAGGTTAAAAAGTACCTTACTTAAACGCCTTTAGATAATAACTCCTTAGCTATAATAATAATACCTTCTATACTATTAGTTTCTTTAGAGGACTTAGTTATAAAACCTAATAAAAGAATAAACTAATATAATAATACTATAAACTTTACCTTTTAACTAAAAGAAGTCTTTAAGGTAGTTATTAAACTTAATAAGAAATACAGACGCTATAAGTATACCTATCTTTAGATTAAAGTATATACTAATAAGAATTTAAAAGACTACTTTATCTATATTAATATAAAAGTATTAGTTATTTTAGTAAAGTAAAAGTAAGTAAAAAAGTTTACTAAGAATCTAAGGTTTTTACTTATAAAGCTATAAAAAGTAAGCGTAGTTAGGTTATCTTTTATACTTTTAGAAAACGTTACTTTTAATATATATATTATTAGTATAGTAAAAGGTATAAAAGTAAAGGTCTATATTATAATAATAGCTAAAGTTATAAAGAAACTTTTAGCCTAATTACTTCTAGAAATACTATTTTATAATAACTATAGTATAGTAGTAGATTTTAATAAGAAGTAAGTAAAACTTTAATCTTCCTATAATATAATAATCCCTACTATAGTTAAATACTACTACCTAGTATTATAATAGATTACTTTTTAGTTTATAGTAACTATTAAGCTAAGAGAACTTAAGTATCTCCTTATAAACTTCATTAACCTCCTAGAGAGATCTATAAAAGATAAGAAGTAGTAACTATACTATATATACTTTAAACACATATATATCCTTAACGCTATTACTAATTTAAAAACCCTAAAAGTTATACTAGTATATAATAATATAGTAAAACTAATAACTATTAAGAAAGGTATAAAGGTAGTATAAATTACTTTAAACTAAGGTAAAAAGACTACCTAGGTAATTAGTAAAGATATACTAAATACTATTACTTATAGTAATTTAGTGAATTTCCTTAACGTTACTAATAAATTCCTAGACACTATAGGAGAGTTTACTATAGAAGTAGATAATACTAAAAAAACCCTATAGAATATATTAATACTAAAGGAAATACTAAAATATAGTATAATAAAGCCTAAAATATATCTAGTAATAGTTAATAAATATAGTATAGAGATTTATATAAATAATAAGGAGTTTACTAGTAAGATAAAGGTAGTATTTAATAAATACTATATCTACTATAATAGAGGGATAGTACCTATTCCTAATAAGGACTATATAAAGATTAACCTTATTAAGAAATAGTAAAACTAAAGGTAGAATATCTAGGTCTTCTTATTAGGTCTTAAGGATATAAAGTTCCTTAACGCCTATTAGAATAAATAACATAAGTTAGGGAAGATTAGTTAGTAATAAGGCCTTACCTCTATTATATACCCCCTTTTTATTATATAGAAATACTATATAGATAGGAAAAAAGATAAAGGTTAAGTAGTTATAGATATATAACCTCTTAATAAGTAGGTAAATCTAGATGTTTACTTTCTTTTAGACTAAGACGAAATTATAGGCTGTTTAAGAGGTAAGAAACATATAATAATATTTAACGCTACTAGGTTCTTCTACTAGCTTAGTATATATTCTAAGCATTAAGATAGAATAGTAATAATTAGTCCCTATAGGCTTAAGTATTCTAACGTTACTATTATAAGATTTAAGAATTCCCTAGCGTACGCTTAGCGCTTTATAGACTAACTATTCTTTAAGTATTAACACTTTATTTATATATATATTAACGATATTATAATCTTTAGTAACTCTAATAAAAAGCACCTTTAGTATATAGAGATAGTCTTAAATATCCTTAATAAATACTAAATCTATATTAATATAAAAAAGTCTTTTACTAGCTTCTTTAGTATAAAGCTTCTTAGTTACGTTATAGATAGTAAGGGTATCTATAAGATAGATAATTATATTTATACGTTTAAGAAGCTAGTTTTCTTATATAGCTTATATAACCTTAAGATATATCTTAGGATAGGTAGCTAGTTTTATATAGGGTTACCTTAGTTTAATATAATTATATTACCTTTTTAGTAAAAAAAGATAAAATTAGTAGCCTAACTAAGATAAAATAAAGTTATTAAGCTAAGTACTATACGTTAGGTAAGAGTAAAAATTATTATAAAAGAGATATTTAACCCCTTACCTAAGGAGATTAACGTATAAAACGTACTATAAGAGAAACTTTATAACTAAGTAATATAATATTACTATAACCCTAAGAAACTACTATTCTTTAAGATTAATATATATATTAGTAGATTTAGGCTTATAGTTTTCTAGTTAGATTATAACTAGAATAGTAAAGATATACTTAGTATTAACGTAAAGATAAAACATATTAAACTTATCTTTTTTCTTTTCTAATTTATAATAGTAATAAAGAAACGTTTTAATACTATAAAAGCTAAAATTATAGCTATTATATAGGCTATAAAGAAGCTTAGAAAACTAGTATAATCTAACTACTATAAAGTTAATATTCTTATAGACTATATAGTAGCTAAGGGAATTATTATATATATGTTACTAAAAACCCTTAACTTAAATAAGGTAAATCTTAAGCTAGTAAACGCTACTAACTACCTCTCTTAGTACTACCTAAAGATTTTTTATATACTAGGTAAGCTAAACGTTATACCTAATACACTTTCCTACCTACTAGTTATAAAACCTAACCTATCTAAGTATTTCTTTTATAAAGATAAACTTATAGATATTAATAATAATAAGAATATAGATATAGTAGCTATAGTATAGTATATAAGTAATAAACCTTTAGAACCTAATAAAGCTACTATAACTATAGTATAAGTTAATAATAAGTTTATATAGGAAATTATTAAGGGATACTAAAGTAATAAGAAGCTAAGGAATCTAAGGAATTAGATTTAGTAAATATAGGTAGATAAACGTAAGTATATAACTCTAAATAAAGTAAAAAGAGATTAATAACTACTTTAGGAAAAGTAATAATAACCTTAGGTAGCTATCCTCTTATAGGAAATTAATAACTATAGACTAATATTTTATATATCTATAGATAAAATAAAGAGACTTTATATCGCAAAGCCTTTAGTAGGAAGGGTTTTTACTCTTACTTATAATAAAAAGTTTTACTTTAGGCGTAAGAGAATACTTATAGAACTTTAGAACTTTTATATCTATAGGAAAGTAAAGCTTATTAAGATATATATTACCTATTACCTAGCGTACTAAAGTAACTAAATAGATTACTAAAAACCTATTAAATCTTTTTAACTTATTATAACGCTTAGTATCCTATATTATACTATATCTATAGACTTTATTATTAATATACTAGAAGTCCTAACTTAGAATAGTTTCTAGGTATTACCTAACTTTAATATATTTAACTACTTTTATACTATAATATATAAGTTTAGTAAGAAAGTTTTACTTATTTTAGGTTACACTAAGTATAAAGCTTACTAGTAGGCCTAGGTACTTCTTTAAACGCTTATATTATATAACTAAGGCCTACTAAACGCTATTATTAGTAATTATAACCTAAAGTTTATCTTAGTAGTCTAAGTAGGGATCTTTAAGGCCCTAAAGGTAAGATTACTTATTTCTACTATATATTACTTTTAGACTAATAAGTAAAGTAAGAGGATAAACTAAATAGTTAAAATTACTATTTATTTCTATATATATACTAACCCTAACATACTATATATTAATATCTTACTATCCCTCTAATACTCTCTTAATAACTTACTTACTATAATAATAGGCTAATTACTAAATAAACTAGTACTAGGGTTTTACTTTAGAACTATATTAGAGTACGTTAGTAAAGAGGGGATCCTATTAGAATTAATTAACATATTACGTAATACTTACTAAGTAGAAGTATAGACTCTTATTAATATAGTAGGAGTAATAAGAAAAAAGTAATATAACTAACACTATCGCCTAGTAAACTTTACTATAGGTAATAAGGTATTCTTCTACCTTAGTAAAAAATATTTACTACCTAGAAAACCTAAGAGGAAGTAGTCTCTATAGCGTACTAAACCTTTCTATATTACTTAGGTAGTTAGGCCTAGCGCCTATAAACTTAACTTACTAGCCTACTAGAGAGTTTACTTAGTAGTATTAATAATATAGTTATAAAAAGCGCTAGATAGAGAAGACCTATTTAGTTATAAAGAGATCTCTTCTAAACTAGTAAAAGTTAATAGAATAAAGGAATATAAAGTTAAGAGAATTATAAATTATAAGGTAACCTAAAGGAAAGCCTAGCTATTAGTTAAGTATCTTATTAAGTAGAAAGGGTACTTACTAGCTTCTAATATATAAAAACCTTATAAGAATCTTAAGCCTAACGCTAGTAACCTTATTAAGACTTATAAGGAAGAATAACTAATTAATTAGGCTACTAAGTATATAAAGAAGTAAGGATAAAAACTAGCCTTAGCTAACTTCCTTTAGACCTTACTATAGACGTCTATAGATAATTTATAAAATATTATAAACACTCTAAAGAATCCTATAGTCTTTAATTTAGTTTTAATAATAATAAAGTATTTATTCTTTTAATAAGGGTAATAATAACTTATAGAAAGGCTTTTAGCCTGTTTTTCCTTATTAAGATATATAGTTTCTATAATAGTTTTTACTAAAATAACTATATTTGTTTTTCTTTTTAAAAGAAGAAAGAAGTACCTACCTATAATAGGTAGTTATACCTTCTTTACCTTTAATAGCTAGTAGCTAGAAAAAGGTATATTAACTTACCTACTTACTAACCCTCTATTTATCCTTTTTTATATACTATTTATTATAAATATAAACCTTATAATTTCTTTACTTTTTACTACCTTCTAATACTTCTATTTACTACTTTCTTTTTACCTATTATAAAGTAATATAATAAGACTTACACTCCCTTCTAGTATACTTTATTAAGAACTATATAGTAAGCTACTATAGTAGATCTCTAGCGATTTTTACTTATTCCTAATAATCCTATAAACTAAAATAAGATTAACTTTAACCCCTTTATTAATAATAAGACTACTAAAGCTACTAACTAGACTTAGACCTAGTAGTTATTACACCCCCTAAAGTCTACCTTTAAATTAGTTAACATCCCTACTACCTAGGGAACCTCTTCTACTAGAAACTAACGCTATATTAATAACTATAATACTATAGATACTATAGTTATTAACACTAATAAGGTAAATACTAGCTATAATAAGGACTCTAGTAATAACTTTAAGTTATTTATCTCTTCTACTAATACTAACCTTTATAATATACCTTATAAAATAAAGGAAGACGCTAAGGAAACCTTATAATAGATTAAGAACTATAAGGCTAAGCTAAAGTATAAGAAATATATAAAGCGTTATACGTTTAAAGTTACTTACTATAAAATAGTTAATAAGTATATTTATGCTATAGGTTGTAGCCTTAATAGTACTACTCTTACTAAGATTTATAGTAATATAAAGACTAAGGCCTATATTACGCTAGGTATACTAACTAACCTAGTAACCCTAAAGAAAAACATAGGCAAAACTATTAAGAAGAATACTCTTAGAACTACTAATAAAAAGAAGTCTAGTATCCCTAGTTACACTAAAGCTATTAAGCGCTTTAAGGAGGTAGTTAAAAACTATACTAATAATACTTTTATCTATAAGATTTATATTTAGCTAGAGGATTTCTATAACTATTATAAGAATAGTATTACTAACTAGTATACTTCCCTCTTATCTAATATATACTTCTACTAAATAGTTACTACCCCTATAAAGAATATACTTTCTAAGTATAAAAAGAATAAGTTTTAGTTTAGTAACTTTCCCTCTTATATAGTATTAATTAGCTTTACCTTTATATACTAAGTAAAATAAAGTAACTCTAAGGTTATAGGTACTTTTTTACTACTTTAGTAATTAGACTTAATTTCTATCCTAGAGATTATATATATATATAATACCTAAAGCTAGACTATTCTCCTTAATATAATTTAGAACTATATTACTAATCTAGATATAAAGGTTAATAACTATATTACTAAGGCTAACGTTACCTATAAGGTTACTAATATAGTAGTAGCTACTACTAAGTCTTATAAGCTAGTTATTAAAAAGCACTCTAATAGTATTTACTAGATTACTAAGAATCTATATAAGAAGGCTAAGAAATCTAAGTATCTAAAGGCCCTTATTAACAGCCTTAACTATTAACTTTAGAAGCTAACTTAGAAGGTTACCCTACTTAATAAGAAGGCTAATAACCTTAATACCTTTAATAAGTTTAAAGGTAATAAGTTTAAGGCTTTAGTTAATAAGGTTACTAGTATAAAAGAGAAACTTTCTAATACTATTAGGGATACCTATACGCTTACCTTAGCTTCTTAATCTACTTATACCCTATTAGTTATAATTCCCTAGCGTACTACTAAGTATATACGCTAACCTAACTTACTAGCTACTTTAGCTTAAGGTAGTAGTAAGAAGTACTATACTATAGGAATTAATTTTAGAGATAATAAGTAAAAAAGGAATATATAAGATATAGAAGAAAGGTAGTAAATAATATAGTAAATTAATAGTAACTTTTTTTTCTATATTTTAGTATACTTAGGATAAGTGTTTCTTTTAAAGGGGGGTACTTATTATAGAATAAGGTAGATAGATAGGCTAAAGGAGGATATCTCTATAGGTATGTATATATTTATATACCTATAGAGTATAAAATCCTTTACGCTATTAACCTCCTTTAGTAGGAAGGTTAACTATAATAATACCTTACTTCTAAAACCTATCTTTTATTTTATAACCTCTATTTAGTTTCCTTATTATTACTTGTTTTTATTATTCTTTACCTTTGCACTACGTTACTTTATAAGACGCTAGTGTAATACTCTGCTACTATTACAGCCTAACTATTCCTATTAGATCCAGAACAGCTGCTAGGAGGGCTGTATCACTTACCTAACTTAAACCTAATTAAGTACGTCTAGTAAATAATAAAAGATAACCTAAGAAGGCTATACCTAGAAGTATTTAATTTAAGGAGAAATAAGTTAGATATTAGGGTATTTAAGGAGAAATTAACTATAGCGTAAGAAGCTATCCCTTAGGAGAAGATTTAGGCCCTTATTAAGTTATTACCTTAGCAATTAAGGGCTGTAATTTAGGCATAAGGATAGTATACATAGTACTAAGTAGTAAACTTAGGGCTTTAATTTGACTATAGTCTTACTATATAAAACAGAAATTTAATGGTTTACTAGCCAGATGAAGTAGGCTGGTGAAATGCCGGTGGTTGGTGTAAGTGGGCTCGGTCGGATACTTTTGGGTCCCCACTGTACACCTACACCGTATTGACGGGGTAATTCCGGTGCGTGACCGCCTATAACCCTCTTCAGTAAGACGGCCCATATTTTAGCTATCTGTACCCATATCCCCTTGCCTGTATCCGTACAGTACTGGAACGTTCTCCACTCATCGCAATTAACAACTGTCCAAAAGGAAACGCGAAATTTAAACATGTGTTAGCTTGGGGTAAGTTTGAGATATTTTAGGGGTTAAGGTTAAGGTGAGAGTTAGGATACAGATTCGAGGAATATTTCAAAATAGCTTGGATAGACACAAAGTCAGTTAGTGAGGTCGAAAGTGGGAAAATGTTACATTTATATGGGCAGATGGCTACAAATGGTATTGAGGCGACGATCACACCATCAGAAGGGCCCCGTAAACATACCCACACTCCACTAAAAGAAGAAGCAGGGACACACAAGTGATTGTTCGTGAACCACGTGCTACGTAAGCCTCGATGTTACCCCTTGTAATGCTTCTAAAGCCATATCTACACTAGCATGACTCGAAGCGTTCCAGAAGCTATATGTAGCCGAAAGTCGCCCTTGAGGTGGATTGTTGATGCCCTGATCTGGGTCGTTAGCGTTGAAACGGATCATTGACGCCCTGTTATTTCCAAAGGCCGGCGATGCGAAGAGACGAACATAACCTTCAGATCCACTTCCGTGACGTTCCACAACCCGCTCGACAATATGACGACCCATCCTTCAGACACAGCAGTCGGAAATAATGTTGGCGTCATTGGCACTGGTGCTTTGGGACTTATAGCGTTGAAGAATTTGAAGGAGCATGGCCTCCAAGTCACCGCCTTTGAGCAGAACCCATTCCTTGGCGGAACATGGCATTATACTCCGAGGACAGATCAGATCACTGCATTGCCAATGACGACATTCAACACGTCAAAGCAGATGGTGGGGTTCTAAGAAGTTACCCTTGGACTGGCGATTCGGTGCGCTGACAACCAATCCAGACTCATATTACCGACTTTCCCTTCCCGGATGGTAAGAAAACATTGCTGTCTCTTGAGTTTGTTTTGGGCACCTAGAATCTCACCAAGCTCATTTCAACGCCATGAACAGATGCCCCGACACATCCTACGGCACAGGATGTTGATCGGTACCTCAACGCTTACGCAAACGCATTCGATCTTATTCCCCACATCAAGTTTTCCAAGAAGGTTGTGAAGATTGAACGGGATGAAGTCAATAAGAAATGGATCTTACATGTTGACAGCACGGGAGGGGACAGTGCTGGCCAGCCCGACGAACGCTACATTCTTGATCGCGTAGTCCTTGCGACCGGCATTCTCAATACGCCCAAGGAGGTTGATATCAAGGGAATAGACAAGTTCGAGGGCGAAGCAGTGCACTCCCTACAGTTCAAAGATCCTTCCAAATACAAAGGCAAAAATGTCCTGGTCGTTGGCATCGGGGCAACGGGCGCGGACACGCAATCCTTCCTCCAGAAGGCCAAGGCTCGCTCAGTCTACATAAGCCATCGCGGCCAATGCTACTTGGTTGGTTACGGAAAATTCTACGTCCTTCTTGCAGCGTACTGAAGGATCTCATAGTTACCCAGGATGGTTGAAGGGAAAGCGTTCGACCATTCTCTGACTCGCAGAGGGATGACAATATTTCGGAGCCTGGGTGATTGGTGGCCTAAGGCTTGTGTGATGCTATCCACCAAAGCATTGATACGTGCGCGGGAAAAGGCATTTCCCTGGCTGAGCCAACATCCCTCCTTTCTCGCACCTCGAGTACTGCAGAAGACAGAGCATCGAATCCCGGTGTTTTCAGACGATTTGGCCGTGAACCTTAGAGACGGTATTACTAAGAGTGTCCAAGGCGTCAGCGGAGTAATCGGTCCTAAATCGGTGGCATTTACTGACGGTACTGCTCTCGATGATGTCGACGCCATCGTCGTCTGCAGCGGATACTACTTTGACTTCTCTCTCCTCAAAGACGCTGGCGACCCAACCGACCCTACCAAGGCACCCGATGGTTATGCGCGCATTAATGCGACCCCTTACAAAGACCCTAACGAGAGTTTTCCTAGACTGTACCGTGGGTTTATATCAGAGCAGCATCCCGAATCTCTCGCAGTAATCGGTCATTTCCTTTTACCCAAGGCGAATTTTATCTTGAATGACCTCGCAACGATGGCCCTCGCCAGTATATGGAGCGGAGCGGCTCCGCTTCCGTCCCAAGAAGAGATAGCCCGAGACATCGACAACCATTATGACAACATTATAGACACCCTCAAGCGCGGGCCGATAACCAGTATGGGATTCCGAATGTTCGGCAGCGAGAACTACAAGTGGCTGAATAGGGTTGCCGGGACTGGGGTGACTGATCGACTGGCATGCTTTAGCCTGGACGCGTGGAAACTTTGGTGGAACGATCGCGCATTGTACAACCTGCTCATGGATGGTGTGGACTGCCCGGCGGTTTACCGGCTTTTTGACACGGGGCGGGGCCGCAAGGCTTGGCCTGGAGCGCTAGATCTGATTCACAAGACGAACAAAGAGGTGGTTGAGATGGGCGAAAGGTGGAAGAAGGAGAACAGCCCAAAGTCAAAATAAGAGGCCAGCTTGTGTGACTGAGGTCGGCCTGCTCGGATCCGCCCTACAAACTCCTGTATCCTTCTGTACATATTCCTCACTCGCGAGTCCAAACGCAGCCTGCACTTCATCTCCCACTGATGTCCGCGCCGACTGCTCTTCAACCTGGGGTTCCGAAGAATCCAAGGTTCATTGTGTGTATGAGGGACCACGTCTAACAGCTATCAGATACCCGGCTTCTTCTGAGCCACTTGAGTGAGCGTTTTCCCACTTTCGCGGCACATCTGGAAACCAAATGTCGCCATTGCAGATGACCGTTAAGCCCTTGCTCCCGAGTACAGGTATTTGGCCGTGGGCAAAATGGTCACTTATAACAAACTCCTTACTCTAAAGCTAACCACTAACTCGAACCCTAATTGCTAACCATAGCCTCTAACCCTATATATACTTAATTCGATTTTAAATCTTTAAAACGCTTAAGATTATACTAACTTATTATACTTTGAAAATAGATTAGGTAGAGAAGTGCTAGAGTCTCTGTGGGTGGGCTGTTAATGCTTTTTATGGGGCAAAAGCTTTGAGTTCGTTTGTATAGGTTGCTCTTGCCTGAAAGGGTTAATTTACGGCCAAATAAAAGTGTAAGTACTGCCTCCGTCGCGACCAGGTATGCTTCAGTCTTTCGTTGGAGGCACGAGACTCACGCTTGCATGCCCGCAGCTTCGGGACGCCTCAAAATTGCTTCACGTGGAGACCTCTTGTCCACTACCAACCCGCGACCGAAAAAGCGCCAGAACGCCTGGCTGCCCAGTATGCCCGCCGGCATTTCGTAGGCTATGGCGCACTGCCTCGAAGCGATAAGATCCCCCCGATTTCGGAGGCGCAGGCTGAAGCCCTCGACACGCTTCACTTTCTGAGCGATAGGTTTGCGGTGAACTTGGACTTACAAAAGGGTGATATCCAGTACGCTAATAACCTTGGGATCGTCCACGCCCGGGACGGCTTCACCAACACTCAGAAACAGCATTGAGTTGATCATGCAGGTTCTGTCGGTTATGGCGCGAGACAGGAGGATCAACCACTAACATGGGCGCCCTTGCCTCACTGTAGACGCCACCTGCTGAGACAATGGCTGCACGACCCCGAGTACGCGTGGGAGACGCCTGGGCCGTTGAAGGAGAGATGGTCTCAGCTGTACGAAGGCATCACGCCCGAAGCTCAAGTGTTCCCGCTTGAACCGTTCATCCGCAGCGAAGGAAACAACACCAAGGGACGGTCATGAGGCAGCCTGTGTCCGATTTGTACGAAACCGATACCAAGACTTTGGGCATAATTGGGTGTGGCAGGTCACAACTGGTAATATTCATCTCAACTGTTTATGATTTCGTCAATAATGACAGAACATACAAACTGCATTACGGACTTTCAACAAAACGTCTGAGTCACTTCCGGGGTGGAGCAAGAGAGAAGACGAAAAGTCGTCTCACCGACTTGAGGAAAGGATGATCTCGTTTATAGAGCCAATGCCAGGAAACAAGACGACTTAATTGCGCTACCAAGCCGGTTGAGAAGACAGTCGGTTCTTCAACACTAAACACAAGTTGATGTTTCTGGTGTCAAGGCTGACGTTGTCTAGATCTCTGAGATTGTACTGAATGAGCAAGCCAAGCGCTTGAATGTGAATACTATTGGACTTTCCAATAACAGCCGATTTGATTCTTGGATTCATCTGAGATAATACTGCCAGTAGTTGCGCCCGTGAGCAAACATTTTCTTTAGCGGCGTCATGAAATCTGTATCATACATACTCCGACTGTCATTCAGACATTGTAGCTGTCACTTGATTTGTTTTACCGTCTCCAAAAGAGCGGATGCATCCGGCATACTATCTCTTTAGTTTTGAACAACTAAGTTCGCCCACTATGTTCAGACCTTGATATCTCCCTCCTGCCGGGTGAGCCCTCAGAAATGGGTAGCTGGTGTTCGTCTTGCTCTCTTTATTTTTGTTCGAGCGTTGTTAGCTTGGATGCAAACTTGGAATGCCAGGGATTTTCTCGAAACACTTCATGGCAACAGGGGATGCTTCAAGTTGTTCTTGCATCGGGTTTGAGTACGTTCTATGGCGATCGCGCTGTGCAACTGGAGAAGACAATAATTGCAGTCATGAAACATCGATTCTTCAGTTGACATGAACAAACACGGACGACTAGGTGTCTTTGATGAAACCAACACCGATCCATAAGCTGGCTCACGTGGGAGACTCTGATTACTCATGGGCAACTGAGCATAGTTCCTTTGCCTGCAGCTATCATGCCTCAAGCTTGACTAAGACTGCCACGCTCTTTCCAAAGCTTTGGTACTTCTGCAAAGCGGCTTGGGCCTCCGGTTTAGCATACGCCGCTTTGACATCCTGTGGTAGATCCGTCAGCATCAAAAGTTTACGAGACCCAGAAATGGGCGACTTACATCTTCGCTATCCCAGCCCAAGACACCCAGACCAGTACTTTGCACATCACCAACACCCCTTCCACCGAAGTTTGCGGTCTGTCCAAGGGCTGCGACGAGATCCCACCATGCTTTCTTTGCTTCCTCGTGCTTGCTGTCGTCTGCGACATCAAGGAATGCGAACTGAGTTAAGGCCTTGGGCTTCTCGGTGGGGACGGGACTCGTCTCGAACTTCGCGATGCGCGGCTGACCGCCAGGAAGTTTCTTGATTTCGGCTTCATGCTCTTTTGCCCATGCTGACTCGGCGAAAGCCTTCTCATCCGCTGCCGAGTTGAAAACTGTGGCATTTTCGGTCAGATATGCAGGCTCGAGTTGGCGGGTATGGAACGGTTCTCACCTATGGTTTGGAGAAACTTGAACTCTGTCACCGGCGTCCCATTCTCGTTGACAACTTGACCCCCGGCGACACTAACAACGCCAGGCTGCTTGGAAATGTCTTCCTTGATCGTGGGCCATTGCCCGAGGAACTCGTCCTTTTTGTCGGCGGGGATGTTGGGAGTAACGACAACGAGGAAAGCCATTTTATTATCGAGATGGGTGTGGTGAAGTAAAAGAAATAACCTGTTGAATTGAGATAGTGTCCGGTCAACGGTATCTAACTCTGTTCGGATTGGATTGGGTTGCTGAATGACGATGGTCTCCTCAGTGTGTTCGTTAAAGATCGAGGGAACTTCTGGATCTTATATGAACCTCGCCTTGGTGTCGCCTTGGTTCATGTGTTATGGAAGTGCCGTTCCGCGATGCCGGTGATCAAATAATCCCGATACAGCACGTATGCGGTATCCGAGTAACAAAGCAGTAAAGTATGACACCCGCCAAATGCTATAATAAATTACGCGTCATAATGCCCCCTGGAAGGTTGGAAACGCAACGGGCGAAGCTTGAATGGCAGGTAGCATTAGGTGGATGAACAGCTACCTACCCTGGTGCATAGCTTGTCGCCGGCAGCAAAACTCGGCTTCCAGGGTCGAACGGCCGGCTGACAATTACACAAGAGGCCGCCGCATTGCAAACAACCGCGCGTAAAACGTGTCGTGAATGCCTCAATCCCTCATGTGAAACTCAAAGCTCAAGCATACCCAGGCTTGCCAGGCACCGGGGACCCGTCGAGTGCGGGGTATAGTTGATGGCGCGGAGGCGCGCGGTGGCCCGGCAGGCTTGATTAGTCGGTCTCGGCCTCTGGTCTGATCCGTGATTCATGCCCTCCACCCAGCCGGAAGGTTGAACCGCCCAGCAATCTCTCGGCGAATGGCAAGATTACTGGGCCTATGGACTATATATGCCAGGTCGATCATAGTTAGGTTTGCTGGGTTCTGCAGTGAAGATCAAGTTCCGTCGTCTAATCCTTCAAGTTGGAGACGGTGACTTGAGGCCTTTAGGACTTTGTTGAAGCGAGTTACGCTATGAGACGATTGGCTTTAGAGTGTCCATTAAATTTCATCTTGTGTATTGTCTGAACCGAGTTAAGTCCAAGCTGCTACCTTATGGTCGAGAATCTGCTACAGGCAGGCATCTTGCCAAGTGTGTCAAGAACTGTTCCAGACGAAGCACAAGCCACTCTCAAGACCATCGGGGACTACGGCGTAATTACGGCTTTGCACCAGAAGTGCTCCATCCTTAATCCCAAGGGCGTTAGGTACTCAATCCCTAGGTTAGGATGACCAGCCAACGCCCAAAATGAACAGCCCGCCATCTATAATATGAAACCTTAGCATCGTCCGCTCAAGCAAGCGCCACAGCGGCGGCAGCAAGACCAAGAACCGCCGCCACGCCCGCTCGAGCCGTCGGCCCCACCCCCGCCGGAACCTCGGCGGTCGAAGCCGCCTCCGCTCCGCTCTGTGTACCGCTCGCGCTCGTCGACGGAGTAGTTGCAGTCCGAGCGGCGTCCGTAGTTGTGGTCTGGCTACCGCCATCTGATGTACCGCTCGCTTGGCGTGTGGGCGTGCTTTCCCCCGTAGACACGGTCGTTGTAAGGAACTCGATGATCGTGCTGGACTGCGTCGGCAGCACGACGGCCTTTGTGCTGTCTATATCGTCGAGAGCCCTGCTGGTCGTCATAGTGAGGAGTGTAGGCGTAGCGGTTGGCTTGGCGGCTGGGTTGGTGGCGAGGAAACTCGCAGTGACGGTGTCGGTGCCGGAGTACGCTGGACAGCCGGGAACCTTGCGGGGCGGTGTTCGACCGCCGCCGCAGTCGACACCTTTGCAGATTTCGAGCGTGTCGGTAACATACCAAATCACGGTCTGGTAGGTGTTGCCATATCCCGGAGAGGGGTCGACGGTGACGATCGAGGTGAAGGAGGTGCAGCCCTCTAGGTCGGTCTTGGCCAGGACGGCCGTGGCGGCCAGGGCAGGAAGAAGGTAGCGCAACATTTCTGGAGTCTGAATATGGTCTGAGCGGGGATTGGAATGGCCGGTTGAGAGCACGAGAACTGCAGTATCCAGCGATGAAGTCTACTGATGATCGTGGGGATGAGGAAGATGGACCGCCGGGACAGGTCAGACAAGCTGTGCATCGCCTTTAATGTGATTTCTACACGAGATGACTCTCCCTTGCGCATCGTGAGATTTCCAATGAAAGTCCTGCAACGTTCTTGGCCTAATTCACAATGACCCTGAACACAGCCTAAAAGGGGACACGGCGTGCCGCATCGGCGAATCGCTTACATGCATGCGCTCACTCGTATCGCTTTGGGCAAACACGACTGGTCTAGTATATATCTCGTCTGATTGAAATTGATTATAACGAGATTGTCGTTGTGGCCATAAAAGAAAGAACGGGTGACCGAGTCCCTTTCACAATGGCTTCCGCCTCTCGAGAGTCTATTGGGAAATAGTCTATCGTCATTCTCGAATCCCCCCCGTACCCTCCCGGTTCTAGATGTCAGCGAGGCGTCTACTGAGCCTTCTTGGCCTTGGCCAGCCTCTTTTCGCGCCTGCGCTGGTGGGCCTCGGCCCCGGCCTCGGTGTCCATGATGTAGTCCCACCACCGGAAACTCGAGGCATAGTTGCCGATGAACTTCTCGTGGTGCACGTCGTGGTGCTCGGCGCCGGCCCAGAAGGGGAGGACGTGCCTAAGGGACCAGGGGAAGTCGTAGCCGGAGTGGCTGTCGATGGCCTGGAACAGTCGCAACACGATCCACAAATACATGGTGAAGAGGTGAAGGTCCTTGGTGAGGAGCACCCAGAGGACGGGGGAGCCGACGGTGCCGAGGCCGAGGAACATGACCTCGATCGGGGAGGCGTACTCGGCCGTCATGCCGAAGGGGGCCGAGTAGTAGTGGTGCATCTTGTGGACGGACTTGTAGAGCGGGGGCCAGTGGGCGCCGCGGTGTACCCAGTAGTGCCATGTGTCCTCGAGGACGAAGAAGATGGCGATCTGGTAGGCCGTCTTCCACCAGGGCGGGAAGGGCACGCCGTAATCGAGGCCGCACCAGGTCGCGATGGGATGGAAGAACCAGATCTGCGGGAGCTCGACGGTGAAGTGGCTGAAGATGACGAGGGCCGCGCACTCGAACTGGTCTTTCCAAGTCGGTATCTTTTGCTGGAGGGGTTGTCAGTCGACGCTTATTGTACGAGTTTGAGAGGCCGAGAGTGCGGTCCTCCGCCGCTGGGACGGGGCGGAGAGGCGGGAGACACGCACATTTTGGAGTTTCCATCTGCGGAAGTAGGGGATCGCGTCGACGATGACCCATGGTAGGCTGCGACCAAAGTAAACGACCTCGTGCATGACAAAGGTCATGATGCCCGTGGCGAGGATGTCGTTCCGCATCCACAGATACCATGCCGCCCAGAGGCGCTCGACGATATTGAGCTGGGCATTGTATCTGCTGACGTCGTCGAGCACGCCGAGATAGTTCTGAGTAGGGGTGTGGTTAGGGAACACGACAGTCGAGTTCCTTCATAAGATGTGTAAGCTGGTGTCGGGTTCTGCATCGCAAGAATAGAGTATCCGCATGTGACTTACCAGGACACCATGGCGTTGAATGGACCTCACTTTGAGGAAGAGGGTGAGAGGGTAAGACGGACTGAAAGAAAGACGAGATGCACCTCTCAAAGCACGACAAAACGGCAGCACCGGGTTCAATAAGAGCCCAAGCAAGCGGCGAAAGGCACCGATTAAAAACCAGAAACATTTCCATCCGGTGGAGTTCCCGAATCACGGGCGCCAACAGCTACGTGTATTGACATGGCGGGCTTTGGATCGTTGTTCGAAGACTCCGGGACGGTGCAGGGGTGCAGACGCCGGTGGCATGATTGAAATCCATCGGCATCCGCTCAGGAGGTGGTACGATAAAGCAGCGTGTTCCCCCCTAAGCCAAGCTCAACCTGTGCCTCTCTGATGGGATAGGGGAGCACCATCCCGAATACGAGTGCCGTAGGTAGATAGAGGTTTTCGCTATTGGTTGAGCATGTCGTTGATGCGAGTGACGAGTCTGGAGGCGGCGACTGATCGCCTTGGTTTCGGTCTGCTCTCTCTCTCTCTCTCTCTCTCTCTCTCTCTCGCTCGAGGTCTCTGGGTCTCTGGTTCATTGGGTCGCAAACACCGGGGCCAGACCGACGGACTCGGAGGCGTTGCTTGTTCAGCTGGGAACACAGAGGCCCTAAGGCCGCTCCACCCCGGGTGATCCACTTGCCGGTGGTCTGTTTGTGGTGTGATTCTGGTGGTGACTCCGAGATTACCGGCCCCAAGGGCAGCTGGCTGTACGTAAAATAGTCCACGGTTCTGTGCCTCTGGGGGACGAGTAAGTGGTCAGCCAGTTGGCGAACGGGAAATTGGCGAAGCAATGTCATGTCCTTCTTCTGTCCCCCGCAATGGGGAGAAACGCATGTAATCCAGGAGCCATCGGAACAGGTCACTGCGCCTAGTCGGAGATGAGCTATGACCCTGGATGCCATATCGATTATTGCTTGGCTTCTCGAACCATGCCGGGTAGGCGACTTGCCTAACCGACAGTATCGAAGTCCGTCGCCATCATAGCGCAATTTTGCGTGCCCGTCCCGACTGCGAGTGAGCTGGAGAGACCGTCCACTTCGGCCGGGCTGCAAGAGGCTGCCTCATGCTAAGATGGTCCGTTTCGGCCACTGACTCGCTGGTCAGACCGGCCGTCGCGCGGCGCGGACGGTGCCGAAAACGCGACGGTCACCCCATCCGCGGTACGATAATAGAAGAGCCGGTCCAAGGCCACCCAGGTGCAGTCGTCGTCGGCAGCAAAGACATAGCAGTCAGACGGCCGTTGAATGAATGCGAATTGTGGCCTGTGGTGTGGACGTGGTGCTCGAGACTGGACCAACGAGTTACGTATGCCAATGGCGACCCTTGTAAGTGATGGAGCTTGCCGTGATAGAATACACAAGGGTTCAGGAGCGGGTGCCTTGGAAACCCGGCGCGCCGGCTTGTTTAACCTTCAAATCGAGCCCGAAGATGGCAGCTTGGCTGTTGATCGAGCCGACGCGTTCGTCACGGTGCGGGTGTGTGTCCAGAGCTGACATTCCCCCTCGGACCCATGGACTACGTCACTGCAGCAAATACCGCAAGCCAAATAGCAAGATACATGATAGAGGTGTCGCCTTGGGGCATCGGGCACTTCTTTGTGTTCCGGGGCATGAGAACGGCCGAGTTTAGACAGCTCATCCACTGAGCCTTAGGGTCCAGATCGATATCGTGAGTAAAAATTCACCCTCCTGACAAACCATGTTCCAGGTCGGACAAGGAGCAGCCACTCAAAGTGTGGCAGAAACGCAGTGATGGTGATGGAATTTCTAGTGTTGTATTACGCAGTAGAGATTTCCCATGCCAAGTTTGGTGTGGTGTGGCTGAGGAGGGAGAACCAGAACCTGACTAAGCCACACATGAATAGAATGGGGCTGTGGATGATCACAGCCACCCTAAAGCACGCAACAGCCCCACCAGCCTCAACCTACTAGCCACATTCCATCAGCCACTCTCATTGTGCCACATCATGACATCGTGTCCGCAGCTCCAGTCCAAGCAGTTTTGGCGCCAACAGCTCACACACACACACACACACCCCTGTCGACACTAACAAGGACAGCTCCTCAGAGGCCGCAGGCTCGATGCCCCCCGTTCTCTGACCCCGTCGCCGGCCCCCGTCGTGGCCCAACCTCCTCCAGTCAGTTCCCCTAGTCACGACGAGTCCGCGCCCACCTCGTGACATGGGGCCTCAGTCAAGATGAGCCATCGCGTGGGTGTTTTGAGCGGCAAGCCTCTTCTTCTTCTTGCTGCCGGTGCTACATCATCTGTGGCTCGTCACGCGCGAGGTCGACTTGCCTTGTCTTGGTGAAGGGGGAAATAGCCCTGGTACACGCTTACAAGGGTCGTGAGTCGCTTCAACAACGTACACAACTGCGTCACGATAACTCCCCAGTCAAACCAAGTACAACTTTTACCAGTCGTTACCTCGCTTGACGCGTCGTCCAGCTGCCGTCGCTGTCATATTTGAGATTTAGGTCGCGCCCTCTCCCCCAAGTCTGGCATGCTCAACCTCAACTCGAACCTCACCTCGAACGACCGATCGATCACGAACAATCCCATTGTGACCCGACCCTGAACGGCGCTCTACAATGGGCTACGTTCCCAACACCCCCGAGGACCGCCTCGAGCGCTCCGACTCCAAAGATCCGAATACGACCTGCAAAGGCCTCACCGGTGCGGGAAACCTGTGTCGCAACCCAGTCACGCCGGTCAAGGGCAAGAAGCTGTCGCCGACCCTCAAGGAGGAGTCGCATTACTGTCACCACCACAGGGACCAGGCCGCCAGCCGCTCTGCGCAGTCGAGCCCTGGACCTAGGCTGTCCGGCAGACCCATCCTGGAACAGCGCTCGAGCATCGACACCCTCGCCGACCGCCTCGGCCTCGTAGACGTCGGGTCGAACCCGACCAAGAAGCAGAAACGACCGCAGGGTGAACGCCCCAACGGCGGGAGGCCGGCACCCGCAACCTCCAAGCCGTCTGGGATGGCGGCGGCAGCGAATAGCCGGCCGCCGAAGAAGGAAAAGGACCTGCTGCACTTTTGCTTCTGCTTCACGATCCCCATCGACGAAGTCCAGGAGGACGACCACCAGCCCGCGCCCCGGCCCCAGCCGCGACCGGTGCAGAACGGCGGCTCCGCGCCCATGCCCCGCCCGTCGAGCCAGCTCCTGTCCCCCTCTAGCGGGCGGCCGAGACCGAGCGCGTCGAGCAACTCGCGAAAGAGCTCGCAGCCGTCGCCGCAGCCGCTGTCGACGTCCCAGACAGCGCAGTACCTCTCCCTCATCCCCCCGACGACGGACCCCCAGACAGCCTCGTCGCTGATGGCCGAGCTGGCCCGGCCGTACGGCAGCTCCGAGGAGCCGGGCTACATCTACATGTTCTGGATCATGCCGACGTCCAAGAAGGAGGCGGTGCCGCTGCAGGAGGCGCGGTCCCTGCTCGCGCCGCCGTCGCCGGCCCAGTCGCGGGGCGCGGGACGGCAGCGGCGGTCGAGCGACGTGGTCTCGGCCTTTGCCCGGGCCAACGGCGGCGGCGGCGCGTCGGCGGACAACAAGATGCTCATCAAGATCGGGCGGGCGGCCAACGTGCAGCGCCGCATGCAGCAGTGGACCAAGCAGTGCTCGTACGAGATCGAGGTGCTGCGGTACTACCCCTACCTGCCGGGCGCGAGCGCGGCGTCCGGGCAGCAGCCGCGCATGACGCCGCACGTCCACCGCGTCGAGCGGCTCATCCACCTCGAGTTGGCGGGCCTGGGGCTGCACGCCGGGCCTATCACCTGCGACGGGTGCAACCAGGTCCACCGCGAGTGGTTCGAGGTGCAGACGTCCAAGAAGGGCATCGGGGCGGTGGACGAGGTCATCCGGAGATGGGTCGACTGGGACGAGACGCAGGCGTAAGCTTGCATTATATCTTGGGGAGACCGCAAAGACCAAGGTGCGGCGTGATTCGGGACACGACACAATCATCCAGCGTTGTATTTAGACTCTTTTTTCTTGTCTTTCGCGCGCGTGTTTGCATGGCGGACGGCGCCAAACGGACGGTGTTTACCTGCAGAAGGTTTCATTGTTGACACGCCTATGTAAAGTGTACGGCCAGAGAGGCAGATTCTGGGGATCAACAGAACCCCTGCCACTTTCATAAGAAGCTGCAGTAGGTACTACCATACAATACAATACAAGTCAAGACAAGACAAGTACCATACGAAGTATAGGCGAAAGCCTGTCCCGCCCGTTAAGGTTGGCTCCTTCGTGGTGTACCTAGTAGTTTTAGTGTACAAACGTGATGGAGAGAGCCAGTGGACTGATTGGCTTTTCCTCTAGCTGTCTGCCCTGATGCAATTTTAGATACCGATGGCGCAATTCGACCAATTCGGCACAGATTCCTGGCAGAGATGATGGGCTGCCGGATCCCGAACTCAAGTGGCGCAATATGAGACTCAATTCTCTAGGGCGGGCGACAATGCCACGTTTGCTAGCGTTTTCATGTGCCAAAGCCAGCCACTTTCAACCGAAAGACATGTATTAGTATTACCTATTACTACCTAGGTGTGTATGTGAACCCAGTCGAACCAAGAAACCCGTCTGAGCTCTCGAAGCATGTAATACAAGACATAGACGGTGCCGTCTCTGGCCATTGGCAAGTTGCTTATCCCATGGATGATCAGATCCCTCGAATTTGTCTGGACAGGTTGTGGCCATTCCATTGCTGCAGCCCGTTCCAGAGACCGTCCAGTGCGCTACGGACAGGGACCGCAGCGCAATGCTTGCTTTCCGCTTACCCTGCCACATCCTTGGTCCGCTACGTAAGGCAGACAGACAATGAGATGGAGGGGGGCACTGTTAGTGGGTGCAGTGGACTACCGTAGGTATGTGATTTGTTGTGCGTCCCCGGTTTCAAGCCCGAAGTCTCTTCAAAGTCCTCCCCCACGCCCTATGGTACGTTGGGTAGTTTACGTACGCTTTACGGATACAGACCCAGAGTTCCCTCGGGCCGATGTCACGAAGGCCAAACAAACCGTCCCATGCTATAATAGACGTTTTCCCGTTGGACAAATCGCAGATATGCCATTCACGGCGTACTTACAGAGTAGAGAATACAGTCCATCCATACCTGGCTTTTAGAGTAAAAGTCGAAGTGAATGGAAAACAGCAAAACACCCGTTCCGAGACACCAGATCGCCCGCGCTGCTAAGGTCCATCCACCCGCACGCCGAGACAAGTGCCTCATCTCTTGGCCATCTCTTGACCATCTCTTGACCGCACCCTCTCCCCCACGCCTCCCAACGCCGCTTCTTGGCGCAGGCGCAGCCCTCTCCGTCTCGTCGCGTTGCCTGCTTCGCTCTCCGTAGAAGTTGCAGGGGGGCGAAGGGTTGCTGACGGGGGGACGACGTCACTAGCACGAGCAAGCTTTTCTGGTGGCGCATCCTTCCGATGCTTGTCTTTGTCGATCCGCATTCTGCCCAGGGCCTGGGCTACCTAGCTAGGTAAGCATAAGCATGGCAATGTCAGCTGGCTTTTCAACGACCTGCGAGACTTCTGTAGTATTTGTAGACTGTAGTGTAGCATACCTAGTACCCGGCCGCTAGTTTAGACCAGTCGTGAAATCCCACTCGGTCCCTCCAACGGCCATTCCATGTTACCGGCCTCTCCCTAGCCGGGCGGCGAACGCTTACTGCGAAGGTAGCCTGCATGGAGACCCGCGTCCCGCGTCGAGGGTTGCGGCAAGTATCTTCCAAGTCTGCAGCTGCTCGGGCTTGTCTCTTGCAGCCTTCAGCCTGCGACTCTGACCGATCTGGCTGATCCTTCTCGTCCTCCGTCTCTGCTGTCTCTC